>RJWJ010007573.1:0-56960 GCA_004363605.1 Indri indri | reverse complement strand
GCTGCCATAAACATTCGGGTGCAGATGTCTTTATCATAGAATGTTTTGTGCTCTTTTGGGTAGATGCCTAACAGTGCTATTGCTGGATCAAATGGTATTTCTATTTTTAGCTCTCTGAGGTATCTCCAGATTCTTTTCCACAGAGGTTGCACTAATTTGCAGTCCCACCAGCAGTGTAAGAGTGTTCCTGACTCTCCACTGTCTTACTTCTTGTTTACCTTCCTTTTGCTATTACATTTGACTTTTTCTTGGATAAATCTGAGAAGTTGGACTTTTTAAAATAATCCTTTCTACTTAGGAGCAATGCAAGTTAAGAAATTTTCAATTACTTAGACTTGCAGATTTGCATTTTGGTTAGAGCCTACAAAAAATTTCATACCTTAAAACATTTTAGATTTACCTTGTAGTATTCAGACACTCCTGCAAAGTGGTTCTTTGCAAACAGGAATGGTAAGAGATTTATTTTTACCATCAAATCATGCCTTTATATAGGATTAGTCTGTGGGTTACTTCAGGCAGTAATGAGAAGATTTTTGATAGAAACCTTCATAACACACTTTTGGGGCTCTTATCTTCTGTACCACATTTCCTTCCTTTGGATACAGCCTTAATTTTCCCACCTTTAACCTGATATCAATAAAAATGGACTAAAACAACATCACATTGAATTATTCCCGATTGCCAGCTGCTGAGAAGTTCCAGGAGTTGTATATTATACAAAAGCATCCACCTATTTGTAAGAAAGTCACAATATGTCTGTATTTTAAAAATATATAGTGATTTGGGGAGATCTTTTGATAAACTTACATGGCATTTAGTATGAATTATTATATTTGTAGTATCATACTATTCTTCCTCTCATGGTACACAGGTTCAAGGTTCTACTATCCCTTGATGTATGTGTGTTATTATAAAGACAATGTTTGTTACTATGAAGACAATGCAATGCTTTTGTTTCATTGCATTTTAAGATATTTTTAAAAATAACATTTGTAAATTAATATTGAAATTAAAAATGTTAATATCAATTTTTCCTTCAATATACAGACTTCCATTAATAAGTGTTGCGCTGGTTCAAGGTTGGGCATTGGGTGGAGGAGCAGAATTGACTACAGCATGTGATTTCAGGTAGGATGAAAATATTTTATATATTCTTAAACAGGATACTCAGTGAATATTTTCCTTTTGTCATTAAAATAGATAATTTTAATTTAGTGTAACTCTACTATTACTTTATTACTATACATTTCAAAAAATTAATAAAATACAATAATTCTGAATAAATCACATCCATTATTAGCAAAACTCCTGGTGAGGAAAGCTAAGGAAATATATGAAACTTTAAAAATCCAAAAGAATTACACAAAGAAAAGTAAACAACTGAAAAAAAAAAAAGGAAAATAGAATGAGAGAGACTGCTATAGTTGTCCTCTCCCAAATTAAAAGAGTTTTCTGAGATCCATTTCTTATCTTCATTCTACTGTGATTTATAGTACTTTGTGAGGTTTTGGGTAGACTAGGGAATCAAGTTAGAGAAAGTTATTTGAGACTGGCATCTCTTCAGTCCCTGGAATTGTTTTTAGTATTTGATACTATATAGGAATGACATTTTGTAGAATCTAATGCTTTCCACGTGCTTTAAACTGCTTTCTCGGTGCCATTCCCAAGACATACAAGCACAGCTATAAGGAGATCAATACCATTGCTCTGTAACCTGTACAGGATCACACACTTGAGTCTCTTTATAATGCAAAAGGTAATATATATGGCATAATTGGAGATAAAATGGCAAACAGTAAAGAGCCCAAGGACTCGAGTCAGAAAGGCTTAGGTTCAATCCCAGATTGACACTTCTATCTATTTAACTTTGTGCAAGTAACTATTTCACCTCTCTGTTTCTTTATCTATAAAATGAAAGTATCTCTGTTAAATATGTTTAGGTATATTTAAAAGAACTAGTGAATATATATATTTTAGCATAAATTTAACCTAAAGAATACATCAATGTACATATAATATTATTGTTTAGACTCTTAAGATTATGTTATACTGCACTCTGTTACAGAAATGCCAATCAGGTAACTTTCTGGCATACTTTTAAACACATTTTCTTTTCATTTGGGATGTTTTCAACCTTAGGACTAACCCTGGCCTTACCCACTTTTTTCTGTTCATTATACACTTGATCCTGACAAAGAAAAATGTTGAAACATATATTAAGAGGAGACTTCAGCAAACTTTTGACTCTCACTTTCAGACACTAAAGAGAGAGCCATTCTGCTCTAGCATGTAGTGCTCTGGATATTTCAAAGCATCGTGTTGTACAACATTTTAACAATTTCTAAAATTAAATTTATTGAAGTACAAATTACATACAATAAGATGTGCCCAATTTAATTCTGTGGCGTAAATGCATTTTGGTGAATGTATAGCTACCTGTGAATATAGCTACCTGTGAATATATAGCTACCTATGTAGCTACCTTCACAATCAAGATTTAGAACATTTTATCACTCCCATATGTTTGCATATACCCCTTCCCAGTCAGTTCCCACCCCTAGTCCAAGGCAAACACATCACTGTCTCACTTTAAAGTAGATTTTTTTTTTTTAGAATTTTATATAAATAGACTCACACAGTATGTACTTTTTAATGTCTAGCTTCTTTCATTCAGTGTAATTATGTTGAGATTCATGTATGTTGTATTATGTATCAATACTTCATTCTTTTTTAACAGTGGGAAGTATTTCATTGTGTGGACACACACCTCGTTTTTTTTGAGATCCATCTGTGTTTTTGCGTGTGTCAGTGGTTTGTTTATGTTATGGCTTAGTAGTATTCCTTTCTATGCCCATATAGCACAGTAGGTATCATGCATTGATGGACACACGAGCTGTTTCTAGTTTGGAGGTATTATAAATAAAGCTGTTGTGAATATTCACGTAGAAGTGTTTATGTGGGTATACAATTTCATTTCTGTTGAGTGAAAACCTAAGAATGGAATTGTCGAGTCATGTGGTAAGTGTATTTAACTTAAGAAGGCAGCAAATTAGTTTCTTAAGCTTTTCCTAGGTGGGTTGTACAATTTTACATTCCTATCAGTAATGTACGAAAGCTCCAGCTATACCATATATTGCCAACACATAGTACTGTCAAGCTTTTTCGATTAGCCATTTCATGGATGGGAGCCATTATGGGAATTCATTGTGATTTTTAACTTGAATTTCCATGATGACTGATGCTATTGAGCATCTTGCTATGTGTTTATTGACCATTTGATATATCTTCTTTTTTGCTGTTTCAAATCCCTTGCCCCTTTTTAAAAATTAATTTGTCTTCTTATTGAATTATAGGAGTTCTTTACATATTCTGAATAAAATTCCTTTGTATAAGTCAAATATAGTATATTTTTGGTCAAATATAAGTATTGTGAATATTTATTCCCAGCCTATGGCTTGCTTTTTTGTTTTATTGTTAGTGTCTTTGGAGAGCAGAAATTTGTAATTTTTAAAATGTTTTCAACTTCTCATTTTGAAATAATTACATATTTTTGAAAAACTTATAAAAATTATACATATAATTCCAATACTCAGCTTCCCCAGATATTAATATCATATATAGCCACAGTACAATTATAAAACCAGGAAATTAACATTGATATAACACTTTTAACTAATCTACAGGCCTCACTCAAATTTTTTAAATTATCATACTAATGATCTTTTCCCAATGCAGTATCCAATCAAGAATCTATTTTGTCTGATATAAATATAGCCATCCCAGCTTTATTGTGGTTAATATTTTCATGGTATTTCTTTTTCTATCCTTTCATTTTGACCTGTCTCTATTGTTCAAAGTATATTCTAGTAGGCAACATATATTAGGGTCTTGCTTTTCTATCCAGACTGACAATCTCTGCTTCTCTGCCTTTTAATTGGAATATTTGCTCCATGTATATATTCAGGGTTGTTACTGACATGACTGCTTTTAAATCTACCATCTTGGTATAGGCATACCTCAGTGATAGTTCAGGTTTGGTTCTAAACCACTACAATAAAGTAAATGTCACAATAAAGCAAGTCACACACATTTTTTGGTTTCCCAGTGCATATAAAAGTTATGTTTACACTATATTATAGTCTGTTAGTTGTATAGTAGGATAATGTCTAAAAAAATGATGTACATACCTTAATTAAAAAATACTTTGTTGCTGAAAAATGCTAATAATCATCTTAGCCTTCACTGAGTTGTAATCTTTTGGTTTGTGGAGGGTTGTCCCTCAATGTTGATAGCTGCTGACTGATCAGGACAGGATGGTGGTTGCTGAAGGTTGAAGTGACAGTGGCAATTTCTTAAAATAATACAACAGTGAAGTTTGCTACATTGATTGACTTCCTTTCATGAATGATTTCTAGCATGTGTTGCTATTTGATAGCATTTTACCCACAGTAGAACTTCTTTCAGAATGGGAGTCAATCCTCTCAAGCCTTGCCACTATTTTATCAACTAAGTTTGTAAAATATTTTAAATCCTTTGTTGTCATTTCAATAATGTTCATAACATCTTCACCAGGAGTGTATTCCTTCTCAAAAACCACTTTCTTTGCTCATCTATAAAAAGCAACTCATCTGTTCAGCTTTTATCATGAGATTGCAGCAGTTAGGCCAAATCTTCAGGTTCCGCTTTGAATTCTAGTTCTCTTGTTATTTCCACCACATCTGCAGTTACTTCCTCCACTGCAGTCTTGAACCCCTCAATGTCATCCAAGAAGGCTGGAGTTAACTTCTTCCAAACTCTTGTTAATATTGATATTTTGACCTCTTCCAATGAATCACAAATGTTCTTAATGGCATCTAGAATGGTGAATCCTTTCCAGAAGGTTTTCAATTTACTTTGCCCAGATCCACCAGTGGAATCATTATCTGTAGCGGCTATGGACTTATAAAATGTATTTCTTAAATAATAAGACTTTAAAGTCAAGAATTACTCCTTGATTAATGGGCTGCAGAATGGATGTTGTGTTAGCAGGCATGAAAGCAACATGAATTTCCTTGTCATCAGTGCACTTCATTGACTAGGCTTATTGTCAACGAGCAACAGTTTTTTGAGAGAATTTTTTTCTTTTTTTCTGAGTGGTAGGTCTCAAAAGTAGTCTTAAAATATTCAGTAAACCATGCTATAAACAGATGTACTGTCATTCAGGCTTTGTTATTCCATTTATAGAGCACAGGCAGAATAGATTTAGCATAATTCTTTTTTTTTTTTTTTTGAGACAGAGTCTCATTCTGTTGCCCAGGCTACAGTGCCGTGGTGTCAGCCTAGCTCACAGCAACCTCAAACTCCTGGGCTCAAGCGATTCTCCTGACTCAGCCTCCTGAGTAACTGGGACTACAGGCATGTGCCACCATGCCCGGCTAATTTTTCTATACATTTTTAGTTGTCCAGCTACTTTCTTTCTATTTTTAATAGAGACAGGGTCTCGCTCTTGCTCAGGCTGGTCTCGAACTCGGGAGCTCAAACAATCCACCCGCCTCGGCCTCCCAGAGTGCTAGGGTTACAGGCATGAGCCACTGAGCCTGGCCAAATTTAGCATAATTCTTAAGGGCTCTAGTATTTTCAGAATGGTAGATGAGCATTGGCTTTAACTTAAAGTCACCAGCGGCATCAGCCCCTAACAAGAGAGTCAACCTATCCTTAAAAGCTTTGAAGCCAGGCATTGCGTTCTCTTCTCTAGCTATCAAAGTTCTAGATGGCCTCTCCTTCCAATGAAAGGCTGTGTCGTCTATACTGAAAATCTGTTGTTTAGGTGTAGCCACCTTCCTCAATTATTCTAGCTAGATCTTCTAGTTAACTTGCTGCAGCTTCTACGTTACCACTTGGTGTTTCACTTTGTGCCTTTGTGTTATGGAGAGGGCCTCTTTTATTAAACCTCATGAACTAACCTCTGCTAGCTTCAAACTTTTCTTCTGCTGTTTCCTCACCTCTCTTAGCTTTAAAGAATTGAAGAGAATTAGGGCCATGCTCTGGATTAGGCTTTGGCTTAAGATAATGTTGTGGCTGGTCTGATCTTCTATCCAGACAACTAAAACTTAAGGCTGTTTTGCTTTCTTATCATTTGAATGTTCACTGGACTGACACTTTTTTTTTTTCCAGACAGAGTCTCGCTCTGTCACCCAGGCTGGAGTGCAGTGGCTTTATCATAGCTCACAGCAACCTCAAACTTCTGGGCTCAAGCAATCCTCCCACCTCACCCTCCCTAGTAGCTGAGACTACAGGTGCATGCCACCGTGCCCAGCTAATGTTTTTTCTATTTTTTGTAGAGATGGGGTCTCACGCTTGCTCAGGCTAGTCTCGAGCTCCTGGCCTCAAGCAGTCCTCCTGCCTTGGCCTCCCAGAGTGCAAGGATTATAGGCATGAGCCACCATGCCCGGCCTAGAATAGCACTTTGAATTTTCATCAAGAACTTTTCCTTTGCATTCACAACTTGACTAACTATTTGGCATAAGAGGCCTACCTTTGGTCTAGCTCAGCTTTCAGCACACCTTCCTCACTACATTTTAATCACTTCTCTTTTGATTTAAAGTGAGAGACATGTGACTCTTCCTTTCACTTGAACACTTAAAGGCCATTGTGGGGTTATTAATTAGCCTAATTTCAATATTGTTGTGTCTCGGGGAATAAGGAGGCCTGAGGAGAGGGAGAGAGATGGGGGAACAGCTGGTCATTGGAGCTATCAGAACACACTCAATGTTTATTGATTAAGTTTGCTGTCTTACATGGGGGTAGGGGGTGGTTCATGGTGTCCGCAAACAATTAAAATAGTAAGATTAAAGATAACTGATCATAGATCACCATACAAGATATAATAATAATAAAAAAATTTGAAACATTGCAAGAATTACCAAAATGCGACACAGAGACACAAAGTGAGCACATGCTGTTAGAAAATGGCACTGACAGATTTGCTCAATGCAGGGTTGCCACAAACCTGCAGTTTGTAAAAAACTCCTATCTACAAAGCATAGTAAAGCGAAGTGCAACAAAACAGTGTATGCCTGTATTTGTCTTCCATTTGTCCCATCTATTGTTTATTCCTTCTTAATCTTTTTTTCCTGCTTTATTCTAGATTATTTTGTGATCCCATTTTACCTCTAATATTGACCATACCTCTTCCAGATATATATAGATATATATATAGATAGATATATATATATGTATGTATATTGTATGTATGTGTATCAGATATATAGATTTTTTTACTAGTTGGCTTAGGGTTAACAATAGGTACTTTAAAGTTGTCACAGTCTACCTTCAAATAATAATATATTACTTCACATAATATATAAGGACATTACAACATTTATTTCCTTCTCCTGTCCTTTGTGTATTGTTGACATACATTTTGCTTAATATAACTCCATAATTATTACATTTTTTCCTTAAACAATTATCTACTAAAGAAATAAACATAAGGAGAATAGAATGCCATTTTCTTTATATTTTTCATCAGAAAGAATATTGGGGTCTCAGCCTATCTCAATGTTTAACTTCATGAATGAAGACAATGATTTCCCTAACCAGAAACTCCTCTAGTATTAGATATGTTGTTTTCTATGCTCTTTGAATGGTTTTGGAACTTAACTCAATTATTTCTAAAATGGCTGGACCTATATTAATACCTAGATGATGTTTCTATATTGATCTTCTAGCTTTTTGACAATATAATAAAAGCTAGGGATTCTCTATTAGGAAATGTCACATAAAATATCTTCCATGGACTCATGGTTTAGAACCCCTGATTTTGAAATAGATATTTCTATATATATAATACTTCATCATTATCTTTTGTCTTAAGATATTTCTTTTGACTACTGATACAGTTCTGATAAGGCCTTCCAATAGTATGGTTTTGTCATGTAAAACATAAACATTCAGTTTGATGACTTCTTACAAAGCAGAACCTTTACAACCATGATAGAGGTCAAGAACTGTAGCATTGCCAGCACTCCCAAAGCCCCCCACCTGCCTCGTCTTGGTCACAATCCCCCTACTTCCACTTAGTGTTAACTATTAATATTCTCCTTAATTTTATGGTAATTACTTCCTTGCTTCCTTATAGTTTAATACGCTATAACAAATATATTCTATTTTTTTCTTTACAACTTTATATAAATGGCATTATATAGCAACAGATATAGTATAAGAAAAGATTCAGTAAGCTAATTCATGCAAAATAGTAAAATTTTATATTGATTTTTCTTTTTTTAAATAATTTATGACTCAAGTTTCAATTTATCAGTTAAAATATGTCACTTTGTACACACATAGAGATTTTTAAATGGTTTTGGTGTACAAGAAGATAATTTACAGAAATCCCGGCCTCTTTGAAAACTAGTACTTCCTAATCAGACTGGATTGTTTGTACACAATGAAATGTGGTCATTTTATATGACAGTGCCCTCTGCTGTCATCAGTACAGATTGCATTAGGATGCTGCTATATTTTATTCTGTGAAGAGGAGGCAGTCACTGGCTTTATGCATGGTGTGAGACTAAATAGGAAATGCTCTAAGTGTGAAAGAATTAAATCCTTTATTTACTTTACCCTGACATACATGTACTTATGAAATACGTAATTTCAACATATGTACAATATATGAATATAAAATATATATTTAAATATATACTACATTTAAAGATTCTGAGCTATATGCAAGTGTGCATTACTACACTTAAAAATCTTTTACATAAAAGTACAGATTAAGACTTTTTAGATGTCCTTTGGAAAAAGTGAAAATCCTCTAACATAGATTCTGGTTATTACACTTTTGTATTTATTAGACTTTTGTATCATCTTTGTATTCATTCCTCATCTGTGTTTGGGTGTAGTTAGGGTTTAGGACAAAAGGCAAAATAGCAGAAAAAATAATCAGAGACTATTTAATCCTATAATACTGCTAAATTGTCTTGCTTTTATTCTCTAAATGAAGAAAGTGTAGTGTATCCTAGAGCCTCGTTAAATACCTAATTTTACTTGTTATGAGATATCTGAGGATACTACCCTTTCTCAGATTTATCCAGTAATATACCTCATGCATTTGCAGAAAAGCTTCCAATGAAAACACATTCATTTATGGACCAAGTTTTCTGGAAGTGGTATCTTTGTTCATCAAACATATTTTAGTACCCACGTATGCCAGGCACAGCCATGCAAAAAATTTGTATTAATAGGTCTTGCTTTTTGTTTTATTTTTTAGTAATATATTTTTGTTATTTTACAAAATTTGTCTACAACTGATTAGAAAATTTTTTTAATTGAGCCTTGACTGTAGAAATTTTAAAAGCACTGTCCTAGATTACTCAACCCTTTTTAAACCCACATACCAAGGGCAACTATAGTTTTTAAAAGTTAAAGGTTCAGCTGGCACAGTAGCTCACACCTGTAATCCTAGCATTTTGGGAGGCCGAGGTGGGAGCATCATTTGACCCCAGGTGTTCAAGACCAGCCTGAGCAACATAGCGAGACCCCGTCTCTACCAAAAAAAAAAAAGATGTTATTAGAGAAATTACCTACTGAATTAACTACACTAGTGGCCCCAGTGACAAGGAAGTGATAAATCTTTACAAGTTCCTCTAGCTGATCTTTTTCCTCAACTTTATCAGTACCTGTCAGTTACCTTTTATGACAAGTTACTGTAGTTATATTCTAGGAATATCTGCTTGTTTCAAAGGAAGACCAAAAGTTTTCATAGCATTCTGCTAAAAATAGAAAGTTCCTTCTTTAAGTATATGTGTGGCCCTTTTTGCTTGTTTAACTTTCTTAACCTTGGAGGATTGCCTGGAATTCACTCAACTAACATTTTCATCCATACCAGTGGAAAGTACCATAGCAGATGGAGATACACTTAATATGAATACACAAAAGAAATGAGCTCATACAGCATTCTAGCATTGCCCCTTGCCCTCAAAACCCTGTAAGCACTAGCTGATAGTAGATCTAATGAATACATATGTCAGAAACACACAGATCTACTTGGCACATATAGACCTTCATTTTAAATTGCATTCGGTTGAGTCATAATTTTTGTGTGAAACACTCCAAGAGAAAATAGCTTCTTAAAAATATTTTTAAAGCAAAAGACTAACTTATGAATTACAAATGGGCATTCATCAATGTTCAGAATCTAGTGACTCATGCATATTTCCATTTTAGTGATAAAATTGAGGAAACTAAAAACTAGAAATGTAATAAAATACTTTGCTTCTAACTTTGTAGTCCACCATGACAAATTCAAAATATTTAGAATGAAATATAAAATAAGAAAATGTTTATATGTGTAGTAGTTTTCTATAGTTGCCATAACAAATATCCTCAAATTTAGTGGCTTAAAACATCTTTATTATTCACAGATATATAGATCCAAAGTCTGGCTGGGCTCAACTGATTTCTCTAAACCTTGTCTCACAAGGCCAAAATCAGTCATTTGGACTGGGCTCTGAAGACTCCAGGGGAGGATCCACTTCCAGGCTCATCCAAGTTCCAATTGGCAGAATTCAGTTCTAGGTTCTTGTGGAACTGAGGTTCTTGTTCCCTTGCTGTCACAAGGAGTGTCTTTGCCCGTAGAAGCTACCTGCATTCCTTCTCTTGCTTTCCATGTGGCCCCCTCCAGCAGTGGTGGTTCAAGTTCCTCTCACATTTCAATCTCTGTTATTTACCCTTCTGCTACATTTCTCTGACTCCAGCTGGAGAAAATTGTCTGCATTTAAGTGTTCTTATGATTAGATTGGGCCCACTCAGATAATCCAGGATAATCTTCCTATTTTAAGGATGGATGTAACTTTAATTACATCCCTTTTGCCATGTAAGGTAACATATGCACAGGTTCCACAGGACATGGACATCTTTTTGCGATCATTCTACCTACCATATATGGGCTTGGTATAGAGAATATAATTGTATTATTTGTTGCTAACTTTTCTATTTCTGTTTGATTACCAGTGAAAAGCGGTAACTTTGTTATTCTAAATTAATTTTGTAAACTGTGTTTTTATTTTTTTTAACTTTTGTTTAGATACTTTTAGAAAACATTAGTAATAGTTACCATATACAGTCATGCACTGCTTAGTGACAGGGATACGTTTTGAGCAATGCATCATTAGGTGATTTCATTGCTGTGTGAACATTACATAACGTACATACATAAACCTAGATGGTAGAGCCTACTACATACACACCTAGGCTATATGGTATAGCCTATTGCACCTAGGCTACACACTTGTAAAGCATGGTACTGTACTGAATACTATAGGAAACTGTAACACAATGGTAAGTATTTGTGTATCTAAACACAGAAAAGGTACAGTAAAAATATGGTATAAAAGATAAAAAAAAAATGGTACACCCATACAGGGCACTTACCATGAATGGAGCTTGCAGGACTGGAAGTTGCTCTGAGTGAGTCAGTGTGCGAGTGGTGAGTGAATGTGAAGGCCTAGGCCATTACTGTACACTACTGTAGATTTTATAAACACTGTACACTTAGACTGCACTAAATTAATAAAATCTTTCTTCAATAATAAATTAACTTTAGCTTACTGTAACTTTTTACTTTATCAACTTTTTTTTAAGCTTTTTGACTCTTGAAATAACAGCTTAAAACACAAATACAGTGTATAAACATACAAAAATATTTTCTTTCTTTATATCCTTATTCTATAAGCTCTTTTTCTATTTAAATTATTTTTAAACTTTTTAAACTTTTTTTTAAATGCTAACAAAGAAACATGCACATTAGCCGAGGCCTGTGGAGGGTTAGGACTATTAGTGTCACTGTCTTCCACCTCCACAGCTTGTCCCACTTGGAATGTCTTCAGGGGCAACAGCAGGCATGGAGCTGTCATCTCCTATGGTAACAATGCCTTCTTCTGGAATACCGCCTGAATAACCTGTCTGAGGCTATTTTACAGTTAACTTTTTTTATAAGTAGAACGTGTACACTCTATAATAACAATTGATAGTATAGTAAATACACAACCCAGTTTCATTTATTATCAAGTATCATGTACTGTACCTAATTGTATGTGCTATACTTTTATACAACTGACAGCACAGTAGGTTTGCTTACACCAGCATTACCACAAACACATAAGTATTTCATTGTGCTGTGACATTCAATGGCTACAATGTCACCAGTTTATAGAAAATTTTCAGCTCTATTATCTTAAGGGACCACAATTGTTTATGTGGTCCATCACTGACTGAAATGTCACTATTCAGCGAATGACTATATATCTAATTTATAAAGGGTTCTCTGATACAAACATTATTTTAAATGTAATTATACCTGTGGTATGATTTGTTAGATTGCTTTCAAGCTCAATATTCCAGAATGTGCTTCAGGAAGTACTTAGAACACTCCTTGATTCTACTTTCTGTCTAATTCTAATCATTCTAAACATGTATGAGGAAAGGGAGAACAATCTCACAAAACTACCTTAGAAAATAGAAAATGACAGACTGCTTGGCTTTTAGCATAAACTTCTGGCAGTCAAAAGTATGTAAAATTTCAATTCCATGCCTAATATTTAATTTTTTGCTATTGAGTTTGGTACAAGAGAGAAACTGGAATTATATTTTTTGGTTTTTATTTTGAAATAATTACAAACTTTGAGAAAAGGTTTAAGAATGAATCAAATAATTTCCCTATGCCATTCACTCAGATCCACCAATTTTTACAACAACATTTTGTTATTTTGTTCTATCTTTCTGCATCATGTGTATATTTTTCTCTCCCAGACTAAGGGTAAATAATCAAAGTATTGTATACTGTGTTCAAAAGTTACTTGGATTATTTCGCTGTTGTTTTTGTCTTCCTTTGATTTGATTTCATCTGAAATACTTGCTTCATTTAGGTTTTATACTCAGTTTTAATTTTTTTATTTTTTCCCATCCTGGCTTATTGAATTTTTTGTTTTGAATATGTGGAATATTGCAATGAATAACTTTGTGTATATACCTTTTGGTATTATTTAAATATTATCTTAAGGGTAAATTCTAGAAGTAGGATTGCCAAATCAAAGGTTAAGTGAATATTAACAAATTAATGAATATGTTAGTTTATTGTCAAATTCTCCTCCATAGGAAATAGATCAGTTTTGCATTCCCTCCAGCCTGTTTGACTTAGCCTTGTCAACAGAGCCTGCTGTTAAGCTTTTGAGTTTTTGCCAATCTGATGGGTGAGGAATAGTATTTTAGCATAGTTTTAATATGCATTTTTCAAAGTAAGTGAAGTTGATCATAGTTTCATATGTCTAAGGACCATTTTAAAGTCTTTTTTGTAAATTAATCTATTCATATTTTGCCTATTTTCCACAGGATAGTCTTTTTCCCTCAATTTTTATAAGTTCTTTGAACATTACTGATATTTGTCATTATCTTCAATGTATTTTGTATATATTTGCCCAGCTTGTCCTGTCTTTTGACTTTGCTTATTTTTTGTTCTTATTCGTTTTTGCTATGCAGCCTTTTTTTTAAAATCTTGTATGCATCAAACTTTTTTTGTGGTTGTTGCATCTGGTTTTGAGTGGTAGTTAAAAAACCTTCATACATAAACCTAGGTTATAGAGGAATTCCTCTGTTTTCTTCTATAATAGTACTTGTATGGTTTTGTTTTACATTTATGTATCTAATCCATTTTGAGCTTATTTTATGTATGGTGTGAGTAATGGATCTTATTTTATCTTTTTTCCAAATGGTTGTTTGTTCCAACACTATTTATTTTAAACAGCCTCTGTGTTCTAATGATTGGAGATACCCCATATCATATACTAGATTTCCTAGTACATGATAACGTAGTTGGGTCTGTTGATAGATTTTCTATTCTGTTCCATTGCTTCCAGTTTTTCTCTATCATGATTAATGCTGTGATAACTTCCTTATGCATAAGGCTTTATCCACATTTCACATTAGTTCCTGAAAATATGTCCTGTAAGTAGTATAAGAATTTAATCAAAAGATATGAAAATGTTCAAGGCTTTTGATAATTGCCAATTGTCCTCCAGGAAGGATTTTACCTATTTATACTACCAACAGCAGTAAATGAGTAATTATTGAGAACATCATTTCTTATAATGAGTATAATCTTTTAAAAGATCTTTTCTAATTTTGATAATCAAAAATAATACTTCAATTTAATTTGCATTTTTAGAGATTTTGGTATGGCATACATTTTCATATATTCATTGATTTCTCTGTGTGTGTGTGTGTGAGAGACAGAGAGAGAATTGGCTGCATTTTCTTTTCCCATTTTTCCTTTGGGATATTGAGTTGTTTATATACCAGATGAAAAGCACATTTTTATTCCTCCATGTCCCTAGTGAAACAAAATTCTCAACTATACAATTTAGAACCTGTCTATCCAATTTGTTTTCAATCTCTAATGTTGTTTTCATGAATATAAATAACCTTCATTCCCAGATATTAGCATTTCCAGCTGCTACCCATTAGTTCAAAGCATATTACAAAGAAAGGGAGCTGTAAACATGCTTTCCTCAAGGGAGCTTATTGTAGGGTAGCCCTTTTATTAAAATGTTGGCTTAATGAATAAAATGCAAAATGTATACACAGTACACAAACTTGCACATACACAAATAAATGCATGCACATATACACATACATCCCTAAAAGAACAGATTCCATTTTTGATTTGGAAGTGCCTGTACTCTGAATGTGAGATGCCCACCTTAGGAAGCATTCACATTGCCCATGTTGCTTTCTTTGTTTTGTAATTGTCACCACATTTCTTGGAAATTCTTGCTTTACAGCCTGCAGTATCAAGAAAATCCACCTCTGATTATGTTAGGACTACAAATCAGACTTGAATATCACAAAACGTTTACTTGTCTGCTCCTGCCTCACTCTGCCACCGCACATGAACAAATAAAAATTTTCACTCGTTCAGCCATACACTTTCTTACTCAAGCAGTCTGTGTATAAAATGAATGGAGCCTCTTGAGGCCAATCATGTGAGAGCTGGAAATCAGAAAAGTGAGGTTATAGTGAGAATTTTTGAGTTCCTTTCTTCTATTGTCCATAGTTTGTCTTGTGATGTGATGGCAGGTGGAAAGGGAGAAGGTGCCAAGAAAATATATGTGCAAAAAAATTAAGTTTATCTTCAAGGTGTGAGGTTTAAATTGTTTGTGGTCAGAGATGCCATTGCTAATTCTACAATTTTCTATGCCATATTTCCCCAGGTCGCAAAGTTTGCTTTGTTGTCTTTGGGTTTCAGTGTAAAAGGTCTAGCAGTTTCTGGCCCTAGACTAAAGCTTATTTAAATCAGTGATTCCAAATTTTAAATTTATGACATTGTGTTAATTTTGTAACATCAATGCTTTCTTTAAAATTTCAAGATATTCATGCTGTTACTTTTATTGCACAATTCTCCTTAAGAAATTTTAGAAGGATAAGTGTCTACCTGTATTGTTTTTAAGAATCTTTAAAGTAATCTTCTGCTTCAGCCATATCTATAGCAGAACACAGCATTAATTCTAACTTTATTTGGAAGTATAAAAATTGCATATGTTTTGTGGTCTCCATTTATATAATCAACATTGAGAACGGATGGTATAGCATTATTTTCTGGGTGAATACAGTGTGAATATAGCTCTTTTACTTTGAATACTTGAGGGATTGAGTGATTTTAATCTGGGAAACTTCTAGTACCTCTCTAGCAGAAACACTACTGTTAATTGTACTTACCTATAAATATGACTAAATAAAAGCTAGTACATAGAATTTAATATGTGTCAGGCCAAAAAATATATACAACTTCTATATTTCCAAATAAAAGTTTAATGCTGTGTTCTGCTGTAGATGCAGTTAAGGCAGACAATTTCACACTGATTTTTTTTTTTTTAACTGTACAGACACAATCCAAGCTTATCTATAAAATAACTGAGGATATATGTTCTAAGTACCCATCACATATTAACTCATTTAACACTCATAATAATTCTATGGCATAAGTACTATTGTTACATGTATTTTTATAGACAAGCAAACTGAGGCCCAGAGATGTTAAGTAGCTTCCTAGAATCTAGAGATGAATCTTCTTCATCCTCTGTATACCGTATGTCTTTTTCCTCTGCAGTGTTTTACAAGGTACAGTATATAGCCAGTCCAGTGGCCATGCTAGGATAGCAAGCCCAGTAGTCTGGCTTCTGAGTCTGTGCACTTCATGATCAAAGCTGTACAGTCTCCTAATTCAATTATTTATGTGTTTCCATCCTTTATCACAGAGTTCACTAGAAGTAAATTTATTTAATATTAATAATAAACGTTTTTACAAAACTTTTTCTTGTATAACTTTTACTAAAAACTATTTTAGTAAAAATTGATAATTTCTTTTTAGAATTGTTTTTGTTGTGTACATTTGTTCAAAGAGCTGACACTTATAGTTAACTCTTCAGAAAGTAGTAGCTGACGTAACAGTCCTTCTACATATGGTCAACACTTTACTTTGTCACAGGTGATCCACTTTCTTCAGTTGTGGGTAGTTTTTCCTATAACATGGTTTCATATAGACAGTAGTAACAAAAAACATACCCACTTTTGATTACTTTCATCTCCTCTCCCCCAGAATGTCACAGGAAATTTTAAACATTGTCAATAACAGTTTTACTAATAAACAGTCAGAAGACACTTATAATTCTTTTATGTGTCAAAATAAGAGAGTTTAATGTGGTTTTATAAATTGAGTCTGTTGTAAATCTTCAGAATTATAAGAGCTAAATCTTGTACTACTCTACACAGATTAATAGATTATCCCCTACAATAAATTACATTATCAGGTAACTGCATCTAAACTCTAAAAGGAATTATATAAATCTGTAACATCAGGAAGTAGTTTCTGGTTTTGGATGTATCTTGATTGGATGTCTTCTTAAATTATGTTTTTCAGCTTTTAAAATTTTATACTTTAATTTTTAGGTTAATAAAGAGTTTTGTGAAAGGTTACCATCTGAATGCTGTATATGTCTGTCATTGTCAAGTACACTACCTGTGTTCTTTTATCACCAATGAATGTTTTGGTCATATCTATTTAATGTACAGGGTGTCCCAAAAGTCTCCAAAGGAAAAATTCTGTAAAATTTTGTAATGAATGTTTTGTAAATAAAGGTACATATAGCTACAATTTCCCATTTTCCCTATGTATGGTGACTTTTGGGACACCCTGTATATTAAATATGTTTCAGTACAAAACTATACCCTAGGCATATGATTTACAAAGAATGGATGCCAGAGTTTGAACACAAGTATTTTTACAAAGATTACGTCAAGATTTGTTAGAGTTGTAAAATATAATTCAAAAAGGAGCACTTTACCTTGTAAAATAAAGAAAAAAAAGTTATAAAGATGATGAAGATTCTTCATTAGAAGCAAAGAATTCCAAATAGAAATGTGCTTACATAGGTAATAACTTTTGTTGTGATAGATCATCTACATTATCCCAACACTGAGGACTTTAACCAACTTTTATATTCAGCTGATTCTAAATGAATTTATTCCTGACATACTCCTTTACATACTTCATTGTAGGCATAGCTCTGAGCCAACATCAATAACAATTCCAGGATTAAATTTAAAAAGTTACATATTTAATTCATTCTGTGAAAAGCTTTATAGAATTAGGTTCAATATTAACAATATTCCTATCTCTAAGGCTATTAGACATTTCTATAATTCCTATTCCTTCTTAATTTTTGACATTTTTTTCTGTTTATTATAACAAGGCAGTACTCCTTTCACAATTTTACACTAGATTCAGATTCTTATGAGACTTGTTCTTTCTCTCTCCCTATTTAAAAATTATTAAAAATTACTATTTTCATAGCTATTTGCCTCAGAGGTATATGTTCATAATAGAGGTATATTTTCCTTTGTTTCTACGTCTGCATCACTGTTTCATAGCAGTGATGAGAAAGTCTCCCAGTGGGTTAAAAAATAAGATTTTGTGGCAATTCTATACTGGAGTATTTCTCCTGACTAAAGGGTCAAGGACTGAGTCCACTCTTGGTGCTAACAGAACCAAATCACCTGCAATTGATCATTTAACAGTTTGGAAGGTCAAACCAATTTAATGTCTTCCTTTATATAATGAGTGGTTTGAAAGCAAAATTTTTTCTTAAACAATTAAAAATCAGACCTGATATTTGGTCCAAATTAGGTTTTAACATGCTGAAAGGTTCTCATTGAAGCATGCAGTCAAAATAAAACTATTTCCTAAACCATACAGCTTTACTCAGTTTGTTGATAGTATAGAAATATTTAACTGGCAGATGTGAAGCCCTTCACTAGGCCCACCAATTTCTTTGCGTTAACTCCCCTTTATTGTTACACTTTCCTTGTTAATCACTCTGTTCATAAAAATCCCTTGATTTGGGAAAAATGAAACCCTGCTATAGGAAATCACTACTATGAGTCTAACCCAAGCCACTATCAATTTTCTTACTGGTATACCTGCTTCCACTTTTGTCTAGCCAACGATTGTATGCACCATGAACTTAAGAGGATACATTGAAGCCAAACTGCATGGGTTTAAATCCTAGCTCTGCCATAGTTGTATGGCCAGTTCCTCAAAGTGCTATGAAATGCTAAATAAAAAGTCTTCATTTATACAGCAACCAGAACAACTCTCGTTAAAACCAGATTGTGAATCCCTTGGTTGACCTCTTCTAAATAACTGCACACTTAAAAAATAAAATCTGAACTCCTTACTAGAGTTTGTAAGTCTGTTTCTCTGATTTCACCCATTACTCTATTTGCTTTCTCTGTTCCAGTTATATTGGCCTTGCCCCCAGAGATGCTAAGTAGTTTTACTTCAAGACTTTTGGGCTTGCAATTCCTTCCTCCTGGAATACTTTCTCCCAGATTTTTATATTGCTCACTCCCTCAGGTAGCTGCTCAAATATTAAGATGCCTTCTCCATCTAAAATAGCATACCTCCAACACACATATCCTCATTCATTAGTCCCTTGCCCCATTTTTTCTTTATAGCACGTTTCACCACTGACATTATATGGTTTACTGCCTTTCTCTGCAAACTGGAATGTAGCTCCCAAGCACAAGGATTTCATTTTGGTCACTCCTGTAGTCTCAGCACCTGGAACACCACCTGGTATTGGAAGTGCTTAGTAAATATTGGCTGGATAAATTCTTCATTAAAAAACATAATTTCTTCTTTTTCTGAGGACTGTTGAGAACTTTAACTTACTATTTTTTTTTTTTTCCATAGTATGAACCTAACATTTCCTACTCCCATCCCTTCTTGATCTGGTTTTCTCATTAGGCCACCACTCACTTTAGAAGGATGAAATTTGGACTTTTAGAAAGAAACATAAAGTTCTTATTGAAAAGTAAAGGATAAGCATGCACAACAAAAATGCTGACGTTGTTTTCAAAGGGAAGTGTTAAGTACTATGTAAACTAAATTCTAGAAGAAATAGCCATGTTTTTCTAACATTCAGTTTTTAACA
This sequence comes from Indri indri, assembly GCA_004363605.1. Taxonomy (NCBI): domain Eukaryota; kingdom Metazoa; phylum Chordata; class Mammalia; order Primates; family Indriidae; genus Indri; species Indri indri. Next base: position 37,428 of record RJWJ010007573.1, on the reverse strand, counting down.
CATCTACTTATAAAGATCTGTGATTTCATATTAAGTGATGAATGGGTACTACTTTATGATGATACAATTAAATTTTTCTTTTTTCTTTTTCAGGTTAATGACACCAGAGAGTGAGATCAGATTTGTCCATAAGGAGATGGGCATAATACCAAGCTGGGGTGGCACTAGCCGGCTGGTTGAAATAATTGGCAGTAGACAAGCTCTCAAAGTGTTAAGTGGGGCCATCAAACTGGATTCAAAAAAAGCTCTAAACATAGGAATGGTCGAAGATGTCTTGCAATCTTCAGATGAAACTAAATCTCTAGAAGAGGCTCAAGAGTGGCTAAAGCAATTTATCAAAGGGCCACCAGAAGTAATTAGAGCTTTGAAAAAATCTGTTTGTTCAGGCAAGGAGCTGTATTTAGAGGAGGCATTACAGAATGAAAGAGATCTTTTAGGAACACTTTGGGGTGGACCTGTAAATTTAGAGGCTATTGCTAAGAAAGGAAAATTTAATAAATAGTTTTAAAAAATGTGGACAAACTATAAAGCTCCAATGATATGTATTAACATTAAATGATATTAAATGTGAACATCAGAATTACTTTGAAGGCTACTACTAATATTCTGATTGTTTTAAATAATATTTTGCAACATTTTCTTCTAAAATTCTTATGGTTTCATGTCTTAGGTTTAAGTCTGCTATCCATCTTGAAATAATTTTAGTGAGAGGTGAGAGATAAGGATCCTCCTTCAATCTTCTACATGTGGCTATATAATTTTCCCTGTACCAAATATTGAATAGGGGTTATTTTCCCCAGTGTATATTGTTGTCCGTTTTGTCAAAGATCAGAAGGCAGTATGTGGATGATTTTATATCTGGGTTCTCTGGTCTGTTCACTGTTCTATGTCTCCATTTTTGTGCCAGTACCATGCTGTTTTGGTTACTATAGTAGTTACTTGTAGTGTATATAGCGTAAAGTCTGGTCGAGTGACGCCTCCAGATTTGTTCCTTTTGTTTAAGGTTGCTCTTGCTATTCAGGCTCTTTTCTGGTTCCAAATGAAGCATAGAATTATTTTTTCTAGATCTGAAAAAAATGATGTTGGTATTTTGATGGGGATTACATTGAATGTGTGAATCATTTTGTACGGACATTTTAGCAATGTTGATTCTGCCGATCCATGAGCACGTGTCTTTCCATTTGTTTACATCCTCTGTGATTTCCTTCCTCAGTGATTCATAATTCCCCTTGTAGAGGTCTTTCACCTCCTTGGTTAAATATATTCCTACATATTTTATTTTCTTTGTTGCTATTGTGAAAGATATTGTGTCTTTGATTTGATTCTCAGCTTAATTGTTGCTGGTGTGTAGAAATGCTACTAATTTGTATACATTGGTTTTGTAGCCTGAGACTTTGCTGAATTTATCACTTCAAGGAGTCTCTTGGCAGTCTTTCAGGTGTTCTAGATATAAGATCACATCATCAGCAAAAAATGATAGTTTGACCTCTTCTTTCCTCTATCCTATTTGGATACCCTTGATTTCCTTCTCTTGCCTGCTTCCTCTGGCAAGGACGTCTGGCACTATGCTGAATAAAAGTAGTAACAATGGGCAATCTTGTCTATTTCCAATTCTCATTAAGAATGCTTTCAGTTCTTCCCCATTCAGTATGATGTTGGCTGTGGGTCTGTCATATATGGCTTTTATAATTTGGAGGTATGTTCCATCTATGCATATTTTGTTTAGAGTTACCATAAAAGAGTACTGAATTTTGTCAAATGCTTTTTCTACATCTGTTGAGATGACCATACGGTCTTTGTTTTTGCTTCTGTTTATGCATTGAATCACAGTTATGGATTTACATATGTTGAACCCTCCTTGCATCCCTGGGATGAAGCCTACTTGGTCATGAAGGATTATTTCTTTGATGTGCAGCTGAATTTCATTTGTTAGAATTTTATTGAGAATTTTTGCATCTATATTCATAAGGGATATTGGTCTGTAGTTTTCCTTTTTTGTTGTGTCCTTTCCTGGCTTTCATATTAAGGTGATACTGGTTTCACAGAATGAGTTGGAGAGGATTCCTTCCTTCTCAATGTTATAAAATAATTTCTGTAGTATGGGTACCAGTTCGTCTCTGTAGGTCTAGTAAAATTTTGCTGTGAAACCATCTGGTCCAGGACATTTTTTTGTTGCAAGACTTTTTATTGCTGCTTCAATTTCACTGTTTGATATTTGTCTGTTCAGGAGTTCTATTTCTTCCTGATTGAGGCTCAGGAGGTTGTGTGTTTCCAAGAATTTGTGCATTTCCTCAACATTTTCAAAGACCCCAATGGCAATCACAGCAACAACAAAAATGAATAAATAGGACTTTTTAAATTAAAAGGCTTCTGCACAGCCAAGGAAACAATCAACAGAACAAACAGATAACCTACAGAATGGGAGAAAATATTTGCATATTGTACATCTGATAAGAGGGATAATAACCAGAATCTACAAAGAACTCAAGCAAATCAGAAAGGAAAAAATCAAACAACCCCATTAAAAATTGGGCAAAATATATAATAGAAGCTTTTCATAAGAAGATAGACAAATGGCCAATAAATATATGAAAAAATGCTCAACATCACTAATCATCAGGGAAATGCAAATCAAAACCACAATGAGATATTACCTAACCCCAGTCAGAATGGCTTTTATAAAAACTCCCAAAACAATAGATACTGGCATGGATGGGGAGAGAAAGGAACGCTTATACACTATTGGTAGGACTGCAAACTAGTCTAACCTCTACGGAAAACAGTATGGAAATAAAGAACTAAAAGTAGACCAGCCATTTGATCCAGCAATCCCACTACTGGGTATTTACCCAAAGGAAAAACAAAAGTCATTTATCAAAAAGACAGTTGCACAGGAATGTATATTGCAGCACAGTTCACAATTGCAAAGATGTGGAATCAACCCAAGTGCCCATCAATTCATGAGTGGATTAATAAAATGTGGTATCTGTATACCCTGGAGTACTACTCAGTCACCAAAAAAAAGAATTAATACAATCTGGATTGAAGTGGAGACCATTCTCCTAAGTGAAGTATTGCAAGAATGGAAAAAGAAACACCACATCTACTCATTATTAAATTGGAACTAACCAAAGAGCGCTCATGTGCAAAATAGGAAGTAAAACTCAATGGAAATCAAACAGGTGGCAGAGGGGAGAAGGGCAATGGGTGAAATCATACCTAACTGGTACAATGTACACTTATCTAGGAGACTGGCACACTTATAACTTTGTCTCAAGCAGTACAAAAGCAATCCATATAACCATATTATTTGTACCCCCGTAATATTCTGAAATAAAAAAAACCAACTAAAATTATAAGGCAAAACAGTGCTTATATGTGAACATATACTGTGGGAAAGTCATTTTAATGACAACTAAGGTTCAAATCACAAATAATATTAATAAGCTTTATAAGCTTACCGTGCTGTCAGAAATTAAAACAAGTGAGATCTCCATTCTCACACAAATAGTGGGTAAATTTTCTGAGCTTAGTTTCAGCAGCACATTTTAGAACAAGATGCAAGAAATTTCTATATTTCCAAATACATTTGTCTGTGCAATTGTTTTCACCTAACCTTCAATTGGAAATGATTAATCTGCAATGTAATGACATGCTAAAAGGCAAATATCGAGAAGAACCTAATAATAAAATTCTATAAATTCCTTCCAAGTAATGAATATGCTCAATTAAAATCATACGCTTATGAACTGCAGTATTTAGCAGTACCTATCTGTGTGAAAAGAATTTTCAGAGATGAAATATGTAATATAATGCAAAATCTTACAGGTCAGCATTCACAGATGAACAGAAAATTTGCTGATAGGGAAATGTAATAAGCTAAATGTCCCCTCCAAAGAATGCTGTTTGTCTCATTAGTAAACTTTTACTACAAAAATTTGTACTTACTTATATTTCTAATATCTGAACTCATTGGCCTAGTTTTTTGTTTTTTTTTTTTTTTTGACCAAATACTCGCTTGGGTATTTACCAAGTAATCTGGAACATTTGGCTAAAATATATATAACTTTTGTGTTAAAAATTATTGCTATCAATGCCTACATTTCTGTAATAGTTTTTAGCTTATAACCAAAGATCATTGTTTAAAAGGAAAAGCTTCTACAGAAAACCTCTTCCTGGGGTTATTTTTCATAAAATTTTTTTGTTTTGTCCTTCTTGGAAACAGAAAGCACCTCACTACACTCTACAAATTTGGAGCTTTATTTGATCTTTTAATAGTTTTCAACCTTAAATTATCTACTAAACAGTGACAGACATGATATAAAAAGTCAACTGATTCTACAAATTGGCCATTCATTTGTGTGATGTGGAATTTCCAAACTAGTAATAACTACTACTGTTAATGTAGTTTTAAAATTGAAACTACTCAAAGGGACTCATGAAGCATCCTGCAACATAAATTTGCATTTTGTATCAGATTTCTACTTTTTCTCCTGATAAACAGCTAACCTTTATAACTAGCTATCTTGTAAAAGCGAATGTACGTTGAAGTATCTGAAGAATAGGAAAACAAACACATGTACTCTCTAATAAATTGGAACTAACTAACTGATGGGCATACATGTGCACTGAGAGAGAAGTCATTGGCTATCAAGTGGGGCGGGGAGGGGCAAAACCCTACCTAATGGGTACACTGAACACTACTAAGGTGATGGGCACACTTAATAGCCCTGACTCAAGCATTACAAAAGCTATCCATGTGACAAAAACATTTGTACCCCATTAATATTTTGAAATAAAAAAAAGTAAACGTGAGAAAAATGCACAACTCAAAACTTTTATGATCATCCCAGTAATACTTTTAAAAAACCGTGTAAGTCAAAGAATTAAGTCCTAATTCTGACCTACCACAAGAGGTAAAAGATAAATTTCAAAGTAGTGACAGTTTTTACTTGCTATTATAACATTCAATTCACATGAGTATCATCATAGTAAAAATAACTTGCATTATGCTTTATCAACATGATCCTGCTGTTCTGAGTTAGAAAAATATAGTAAGACAAACTCACATTACTTTTTTTCAGAGACAAATTCTAGATTACCATGTCAACTCAGTACTTCTACCTTGCCACAGATACAAAAACTATACAATAAAAGTGGATTATGTGGTCTACAGCATTTTGCGTTAAGTTTGTGTCTGCTAATGCTGTTTATATATCTGCCATTTAATCCAGAGTGTTAGACCACTAATGAAGATTGGTAAGGAAAATATAAAATATTAATGTATCAGCTATTTAAGAAATTTAAGTGCCACAGGCTTTAGGTTTATTTCCATATATATTTATTCCATATGCACTACCTATAAATTCTGCTTAAATATTCTCTGTGAAGAAATCAAACTTTTCTGAGCAGGTGAGTATTTAAGCTGAATACAACCAATTCAAACCACCACTTTTTTAAAGATCTTTGACCGCAAAAGTCAAAATGTTTCCATCCCCTTCCACACTCAAACAAGAGACAAATTAATTTTGATAAACTCTAGTATTTATTAAATTATAAATTTTGTAATCAAAAAGAAAAATGTGGATCAAGAGAAACCTCAGACTCTAAAGACTAGAAAACAAAGCCCATGGGAACACCATGAAGTGTGTTACGAAGATTCTGAAACATTAATTATGAGCTGTTTTCTTTACATTTCCATTTCAATAACTTTACTATAAAATAGTTGTTATTCATCTATTTTAAAATCCCAGATTCACATCTATTCTCACATTAAATTAAGCTTCCTGCTCATAATGATATCAAACATCTCATAGTTGCCAAATTTTAGTAATGGTTTTATACCAATCCATGCAGAAAAATAAGACACAATGCAAAAGTCAGATGAGGACCATTAATGCACAGATAATACACACACATTGGCCACACTGGCCAAAAGAACTAAAGAAATTAACAACAACAAAAAAAACTATAAACAGACCTCAAGAAAACTGGGTTATTACTAAATGGCTCTCACTATTAACACACAAATTCCTTACATTAAATAAATTTCTCTCAACAGAGACATGTTAGACATTTTAATTATAGGTCTATCCTTCCCATACCCCTTTCCCACCCCAGTTCCCAAAATGCACTACTAGGGATGAGTATAATGTTATGTGGGCAGAAATTTACAGATAACCCTTTCAACATTAAGCATGGAGTTAAAGACTTTATTTAAACTTCAGTTACTGTACACTGTCCATCAGGCCTTCTAGATCTGACACTGACACTGACTGTTCCACCCCCTGCTACTGATCGATCAGTTCCTGATCGATCTGATCGATCAGGTACTGTCTGATTTGCATTAGGAATCAGAAGTCTCTGTTGGGTCAAGGAGTGCTGTGCAACAACCGCAGATACATCCTCACTATCACTACTGGCATCTGATTCGGTTTCTTCAATGGAGGTGTCTGGTGCCGGTACCCTGCCTGAAGATGGTGATTCATGATCTTCTTCTCCTTCCCCGCTATGACTCCTTTCAGCTATGTTGTCTCCACTGAGTTGTAAATGAGCAAAAGAGTCTTCCAGAGAAGTGCTTGCATCAGGAGATGGGGTTGCAGGGCTTGTTAACTGACCATCTAATGACGTTAGAGGCCTTACAGAAGAAGACACTAGAGGCTGAACAGAAGCTCCACTCTGTGCTGATATACTGTCCGCTCCATCAGCAGAGCTCTCTCTTGCTAGGTTTACAGTATTAGCATCACAGTCTAGCCTAAGTCCAGCTACTCCCTTCTTTGGTATATCTATTATATCTCGCTTAATCTTCCTGCGACGTCCGTGTTCATTTCTCCTATATTGAACCATATTTTCAAGATCAGCAACATACAGAAACCCAGCAATTAACATTTCAGTGTTCTTTTTACCTTTGGAAAAAGCATCTTCCAGCTCTCTACTAGTGCGCTCATCATACTGCCACCACCCATTTCTTCCTTCATAATACCATGCATATTCACCATTTCCTCTACTTGCTGCCTTGAGTTCTTCTGGTGACAGCAAGGTTGGCTTGTCAAGAAAATCCTCGGGAATTTCTTGTCGACAAAGGGCACACCGCTTTCCAAGCCAGGAAGCTCCCTTTACACACAGATAGCAGAAAACATGCTTACAGGGCAGACTGACTGGGTGAACACATGTTTGCAGACAAATGGCACATTCAGGGACGGTTAGAGAAGGTGTAGTATTAGAACAGGACTCATTTGCTTTCCTGTTCGTAGGAAGCATGTTTATTGAGTGATCAATTTCACCACAGCCAGCCATCCTAAGAAAATAAGAAAAAATACATATCATATTAAAATCATGTTTTAATCCTTCCACTATCTTATTAAACAATTCAGAAAACACTTATTAAACACCTATTATATGCTTTAAACACAAGCCACACCCTAGACAATGGGGACCCAAAGATAAAAGTAGAGACAAAAACTTTGTGTGTGTGTAGAAATCTTTTTGATCTGTGTTTGTGTATCATCAGGTTTTACTTGCAGGGGGCAACGAAGCACACAAATATTAAGCAAAAAAACCAAAAACAAAAAAAACCCAAGGTATAGATTTTAAATAAATATACCATCTCTACTCAGACATAGAATTTGTAAGACAGAACTAAAAAAAATACGAAGATTTAAAAATGTACAATCCATTCTAGACTGACTTTACAATTAGTCTGGAAAGTAGTTTGAGAAATAGAAAATAGCTAAAAATAGTTCAGATTATAATTATAGAAAGCAACAATTTTTACAGCCTTTTAGGATATTACTACGATAATTTTAGAAAAATTACCATAGATTAATATACTTTTGGTATTTGACAAGTAGAACATCTGAAATTAAGACTAAAGCTGAAATCCTAGAAGTTCCCCATCTCTGCTGTATACTAAAAATACTGGTTCAACCAGGCATTTCTGTTATACTTGACCATTTCCTCTGTGTAAAAAAACTCTCTTCTATGGCTTTTTTGTTACTGCTGCCTTTTTTTTATTTTTCTAAACCATATTCTCTTCTCGCTATACTCTTTCAACATGATCTCATCTACTCTCAATGGCTTCAATTATTACCTATATAACAGGTGACTCACAAATTAGTATAACTAGCCCAGACCTCTCTTTTCAGCCATAGACCTATTTCTAAATTGCCTATTTTAAATCTTTTCTAGGATGTCTTGAACATGACAAAAACTGAACCCATGATCTGCTTCCTTCTTTGTTGCTCCCTAACCCTCCCAGCCACCCAGCTTTGACCCTGTGACACCACTATCCCTCTGCTTACACAATCCAGATATCCAGCCTGTAAATAGCCATTCTCCTACCTCTCCCCATCCAAAACATCAGCAAGTAGTATCAGTTTTATCTCCTAAATATCTCCTGAATCCATCTATCCATCTCTACCCTTCCCTAGCCACTAAGTAAACATTGTTTATTAAATTACTACTTATGCCCTTTAACTAGTCAGCCACACCCCTTGCTTAAAAAGTTGATTTTAGGATAAAAACCGAAATCTCTAACCAGATCTATACACCCTGCACAGTCTGGACCCTACCTCCCATGCCAGCCTCATCACACATCAAAATTCCACTTGATCAGGCTTCTAGCCACACTGGCTACCCTCTCCAATAATAGTTTTTCTCTATGTTAACACTTCTTCCTCACCTCCTGCCTTCCACGTGCTCCCCAATGGGCAAACTACTAGCATGACTACATCAAATCACGCTCTTAACTATCATGTGCTCCTCATTCCTTATCAGAATTGCAATGTTACACTTATTTATGTGATTATTTTGTTAATGTCAATCTTTGCTAATGTGCTTTTACAAAGGCAGGGAACAGGTCACTTTTGGCTTATCTCTGTGTTTTCATATAGGACCTGGAAGATAGAGAACACCCAAATATTTGCCAAGAAAATGAACATGTTTTCCCAAACGATAACATCAATACATCATGGTATTACATAATATATATTTGGGTTTTATTTCATTTTAAGTAATTTGAAATTAGACCATCTGGCTGATAAAAACTTTTTATTAAGCATATACTTGTACATACCTTGAGGATGTAAAAAAATTCTGTGAGTGCACTTACAGATTGGCCCTGTAGAAGCACACTAAAGAATTACATAATGAAAAGCTGCAGCGAGCCAAAGGAAAAAGGATAACTTGCCTTACTGCAGCTGTTATACAGTGAAACTAATGTTAGACAAGAAATCTAAAAACCTGAGTTTTATTAATTATGTGCTCTTATGCACTCCATTAAACCCTCAGCCTAAATTTCTTTACCTGCAAATCAGAGTTTACAAAGTTCAGGTAAGAATGGCAAAAAAAATGTTTTGTAATCGCTAAAGCTCCATAAATGTTACCATCACATAAGATCAAGGGAGAAAATAACATGAATATCAAAATTGCCCTGAAGAGGAGGGAGAAAAAAAGACAAGATATGTCAAATTGGATGTATCAAGCTTAAACACTGACATAAAATTTGATTTTGTGATCTGATTTTGTGATTACATTCAAAAATCCAAGTAGAACAACCAGTAAGCCTTATTGGTTGTCATAATATCGCAAGTACTAAATAAACTTTCATTCCCTTTACTTAATTTGAAGTGTCTTTCTCCCGCCCTACTTTCCCACATAGGATTGTTCCCTGGCTCTTGTAAAATGCCTTAATGTCTAGGCAGCCATAACCTTCCCCTCCTCATTCCCTTGGCTTGAAAAATATTTCCGAGTTTTCTTCAGTTGGTAAAATTCTACTAATTTTTTAAGGCCAAGCTAAAAGTTCTTCTGTTCACTTCATTCCATCAGACGGAATTAATCTCTTCCTCCTCTCAGTTCCAACAGCATTTTATTGTTACATCAATACTGTATCTGTCCTACTGTTAATTACGTATGTGTCTCACTAGCTCCTACACTATCAGACCTGTAAGATTTAAAAAAAAAAGTAGATAAATAAATGGATGGGATTGAATAAAAGATATTATGTATTTGTCCCAATTTTAAAGAAAAATCCTGTTATCCCTTTTTTTTTTAATCAAATTCTCAACACTGAGTAAGAATGATACAGTCATACTTTTAATGGGAGTATACAATCAGAGTATCATATTGGAAAAATAGATAGTAATACTTTTATGTCTAACCAGGCAAATGTAAAATAGTATCTATCAGGGTCATTCTTTGGTCCAATAATTTAAACACTATAATCACTGAAACTTTAGAAGTCAGTAAGATATTCACTGCATTTCTCATAAGAGACATCAAATTGCATAGTGTTCAAATTAATTTGGAAAATAGAAATATGATGTTCACTGTGGGAAAATGTTGCATCAATAATAGAATGAAGTTCAATATGGGCAAGTTCAAGGTAGTGTAACTGTTTAAAGCATATTGCACAAAGACTAAATGATAAAAAAGCACAACTGGTAAAACTGAGGATAAGAGAGAATCAATATGAATAAAAAGCAATAACATACTAAATTTTTAAAATTCAATTATGGTATAAAGAAAGTCCTTTAGTGAAAACAAGTTTTTAGTAATTAGTGTTTTTATAACCCAGAAGTCTCTCTTATTTATAAAAGCTGATCTGCCTAGCTTGGTTATTTAAGTAAGTTACTATGTAAAGAAAAGGTAGAATACAGAGGACCTAAAGATCACGCCAGTTTTTTAGCTTTGTATAAGCAAATTCCTCTGTCTTCAGTTTCACTTCTTTTTTCTTTTTTCGACACAGAGTCTCACTCTGTTGCCCAGGCTACAGTGCAGTGGCATCAGCCTAGCTCACAGCAACCTCAAACTCCTGGGCTCAAGCAGGAGCCTCAGCCTCCCAAGTAGCTGGGACTACAGGCATGCGCCACCAGGCCCGGCTAATTTTTTGTATATATATTTTTAGTTGTCCAGCTAATTTCCTTCTATTTTTTTAGTAGAGACGGGGTCTCACTCTTGTCCTGCTGGTCTCGAGCTCCTGAGCTCAAACGATCTGCCAGCCGTGGCCTCCCGGAATGCTAGGATTACAGGCATAAGCCACCACGCCTGGCCCAGTTTCACTTCTAACAGAGATTTTTCCCTTCAAGAAGACTTTTGAAAATCTACATTAACAATAATTTAACATGAATGAAATTGTTAACTCAATAAAGTATCTGTAAGTCAATAGAAAATGCTCATTTTATATAAATAAACTAAATATGACAGATACTTGATTTATTATATTTTATACCAGTCCACTTAATTTACTACAGCTTTGGAAAAACTATAGTGCTACACTTACATTTCTATTACAGATCCCACAGATGCCTGCCACAAAAATAAAGCATCTTCTTCACCAGCAGACAGCCAGCTTGCAGTATTTTCTCTTCCACTGCTGGTTCATTCTTGTTGCTGCAAAAGAAAAAAATTCCAACATCAACTTCTCTACAGACTAAGATCAACTGAATTAGTCAATTACGTACAATTCTTTAACAAAATTCAGTGGCAAATTTTATCTTGGAAGTGACAAAAAAATCAAGACAAAGATGTCTGCTTTCACCACTGCTATTCAATACTACTGTAAGTTCTAACAGAACGATTAGATTGGAAAAAGAAATAAAAGGCATACAAATTGGTAAGGAAGAAGTAAAACTATTTCTATTCTCCCTATAAAGAAAATCCCAAAGAATTCCCAAAAAACCTATTAATAAAGAAACAAATTCAGCAAATTTGCAGGTTATAAATTCAACACACACACACAAAAGTTGTGTTTTGATACACTAAGAGTTAACAATCCAAAAAGGAAATCAAGAAAGAAATTCCATTTATAATCAGAATCTAAAGGAATAAAACAGCAGAGAATCAACTTAACCAAGGAGGTGTGACTTGTACATTGAAACTATAAAACATTACTGAAAGAAACTAAAGGAAAGCTAAGTAAATAGAAAGACAACTGGTGTTCATGAATTGGAAGACTTAACATGTTAAGATGACAATAACACCCAAAGTGACCTACGGATTCAATATAATTCCTATCAAAATTCCAACAACGTTTTTTGCAGAAATAGAAAGACCAATCCTCAAATTCTTATGGAAATTGCAAAGGGCCCCAAATAACTCAAACAATATTGAGAAAAAAAGGAAAAAGTTGAAGAACTCAACACTTCCCAATGTCAAAACTTACTAAAAATCTACAGTAATCAAGACAGTGTGGTAATGGCATTATGACAGACAAATACACCAATGGTATAGAATTGAGACTCCAGAAATAAACCCATATATCTATAGCCAACTGTGTTTTAAAAATTGTGTCAAGTCCATTAAATGGGGAAAGATCGGTCTCCAACAAATGCTTGGATAGTTGGATTTCCACATGTGAAAGAAAGAAGTTAGACCTCTACCTTATACCATATATTTAAAAAGTTAACTCAAAATAGATCAGTGACCTAAATGTAAGAAGTAAAACCATAAAACTTTTAGAAAAAACACAGGGGCAAATCTTCATGACCTTGGATTTGGCAATGGATTCCTAGATATGACATCAAAAGCACAAGAAACGAAACAAATGGATAACTGGACTTTATCAAAATTAATAACTTTTGTGCAACAAAAGAAATTTTCAAGAAGTTAAAAAGACAACCTACAGAATGGGAGAAAATGTGTGTAAATCACATATCTGATAAGGGTTTAATATCCAGCATATATAAAGAACTACAACTCAACAAAAAAAAAACAACCCAATTAAAAAGTGAGCAAAGAAACTGAATAAACATTTCTCCAAAGAAGATACATAATTAGCCAATAAACACATAAAAAGATGATGTGCTAAAGATGTATTTATTAGGAGTGCTATAATTTTTTTAAAAAAGAGAAAAAGTGTTAGAAGGATGCAGAGAATTTGGGCCCTCAAACACTGCTGGTGGGGATGTAAAATAGTGCAGCTGCTATGGTTAACAATTTGGTGGTTCCCAAAAAAGTTAAACATATAAATACCACATAACTCAGCAAGTCCACTCCTACGTATATACTAATAGAATTGAAAACAGGGACTCAAAAAGATACTCAAACACCAATGTTCACTGCTGAAATATTAGTCAAAAGGTGGACACAAGTCAACAGATGAATGGATAAACAAAATGTATATAAATACAACAGCATATTATTCAGAAATAACAAGGAATGAGTTCTATTATGTGCTACAACATGGATGAACCATGAAAACATTATACTGAATGAAAGAAGCCAGACACAAAGAGATAAGTGTCATATAATTCCACTTAGATGAAATATCAAGAATAGGTAAATTCATAGAAACATGAAAGTATGAAAGGTTATCAGGGGCTGGGAAAAGAGAATGGGTGTTATTGCCTAATAGGTATAGAGTTTCTAATGATGAAAAAGTTGTGGAAATATTAGGTTATTAAGTATGAAATGTCCAATTTTCTTAAATACTAAGTTTGACAGTTGATATCTCTGACATTTCACTTTGACATTTCTTGTTTTATTTTTATCATGAAGATACATCTTCATTCTTTCAAATGCATGGTTTACCCTGTGATCATCTTTCAAATTCTTTTTTTGATTTTTGTAAAATCACAGATAAGTAAAAAATTCATGTTATTTTCAAACATGAGTTCTGTCACGGAACCAATGCTGCACAGACAGCTCAAAATATCAACAAACTGTTTGGAAAGCATGTGGCTAATGAACACACAGTACATAGACAGTTTGAGAAGTTCCATTATGGTGATTTGAATCTTGAAAATGAGTCACTTGGGTGACCTGAGACAAGGTGGATAACGAGCTGAAAGCTGTAGTGGAAGCGAATCATCTCAACCTATATGTGAATTAGCAGCAAGGTTTGACGTTACTATTCCAATTAATATTGGATCACTGGAAACAAATGGGCAAGGTAAACAAGCTGGATAGATGGATATATCACATGAATTAAATGAATATCAGAAGACAAATTGTCTCAAAGTTTGCCTTTCTTTGCTGTCGAGACATAAAGGCGAACCATTTCTACACCACATTGTTAAGTGTGATGAGAAATGGATTCTTTTTGATGATCACAAGCTTTCGGCACAATGGTTGGATAAAGATGGAGTGCGGAAACGCAGTCCAAAACCCAACAGTCATCAAAAAAAGCTAATGGTGTCTCGTGGTCCAGTGCTGGTATTCTCCACTACGGCTTCATGAAACCTGGTCAACTGATTACAGCATATGTCTACTGCAACCAATTGGATGAAATGATGAGGACGCTTGTGATGAAGCAGCCAAGACGGTCAACAGAGACACGCCAATCCTCTTGCAAGACAACACTCGACCATATGTTGCACAAACAACACTGCTCAAGCTACAGAGGCTGGACTCGGAAACTCTCTGTCATCCACCATATTCACCAGACCTTGCACCAATGACTGCCACTTCTTGCAGGTGTTGGACCACTTCTTGCAAGGAAAAATACTCAATTCTCAACAAGCTGTGGAAAATGCCTTTCAGAATTTCATAGTCACTTGCTCTCCAGACTTCTGGCTGCTGACATACACAAGCTACCATTAAGATGGCAAAACTGTGTCGATAGTTTAGGCACACACTTTGATTAACTGTACTGCTTGTTTGAGATATAATAAACTAAATTTTGATTCAAAATTGGACATTTCCTATTTAATAATCTATGGTGGTGATGGCTGCACAACATTGTAAATAAAATTAATCACAATGAATTGTACACTTAAAAATGATTAAAATGGTAAATTTTATGTTACTTATATTTTATCATGCACCATCCAAAATACCATTTCAGTCATTAATCTTCTTTCTTCTCATTATTTCCTCCTCCTACTTTGCTATGCCCACTCCAGGAGGCACATCATATTACACAGAACTTACTTGGAATCAAGCACACATAATAACTAAAGAGATGACAGACCTCATGGTAAAGACAAGATAGGAGAGACCTGAATCTTCTTTCAGTTCCATGTGCCCCTGACAACATAGGCATCTTTCTCCCTAAGGTATCTAAGAGTCTAGTGTTTAAAGATAAATATTTTCAGTGCCATATATGGCCTCTAAATACGAGCTGACTTATCCCACCAAATGTTTAACAGAATAATAATCTGTTTCAAAATCAGAGAACTTTCAACAATAACTGACTAAACAAGGTTTCTAAGTCACCTGGCTTTTTGTTTTACTCTGACTTTAGGTGATATGGACCCCTGTTCTAACTTTCCTCCCACCCTTTTCATTTTATCCTCTAGGTTCCTAATACTGCAATGGTGTCACAGAAGACCTCATTCATTTCCCTCCTGCAGCCTACTCAAACCAGAAACTACACACCCATATACTTCCTATCTCTAAGACAGAGGGGACATTATACTGTTCTAGTATCATTCCTTATTCTTTGTAATCTCTACCATTGGCCACAACATACTCCACAATCCCCTACAGCTGTTCTCGCTCAACCTTTACATTGACTTCATCTTTTCACTACTGATCATTCTCTTCACCCTAACTCCTGACATCACTATGAGCCTACTTAAATATCCTTGAGAGTGATCCACCCAACGTCTATCTCAGAGGTTCCCAAACTTGCCCCAAAGTCTATTCATCAGAATCACTGAAGTTGCTTGTTAAAAATACACATTCTCAGGTTCTCACTCCTGGAGATTCTAGGCCATAGTAGACATAAGCCCAGGAATCTCACCCCAGGTGATACTGATGCAGGTAGTCAATCATATACAATTTGAGAAACACTGTTGTCAATTTTCATTTCCTACAATCCTAAATTCAATGAGGTTCATCTCTCCAGGAACAAAATATCATGGCCACATTTGGAACTGTCACCTAAAACTGCTGCTTCCATGAAATCTAAATCCCATTCTAACATCACAAGCTGTGGTCCTTCCAGCTCACTCCCTCATTCCCACACCGGCTCTTTAATTTCATGGGTACCTCCAGTCTCTTGACTATTCCCTTTTCTTTATCCAGTCTTGATCTCATTTCCCTTTCTGCCCAATAGGGAACCCAATCATTTTAACTTCTTTCTTAACACAACCCTTGCCTATCTTGTATCTTTGTCTCTCATCTAAACACATACTCCACAAACCCCCATTTCAGCATGATTCTTGCAGTATGACATCTCAGCTTCAAGACTTTAACAACTTAGTGTTAATGGAGAAAAAGAGAAAATCTTTTCTCACCCCCCACCCACCCACCTCCCCATACCCTGCCAAACAACCATACCAAATTCTGTCAACTTATATCTCTAATTCCTTTGGAATATATCCTGTACTCTCTACCCATTAATGGTGTCCTAGTTTAGACCAATATGATCTTTCACCTGTACTACTATTGAGCCGAACTATCTTGCTTTAGTATCCACCCTCAAATTCATTCACTAAGCCTCTGAGTGATATATTTAAAGGCAAAATGGATGATGTTCTTTCCATATTTAAAGCCCAATCTTGGCTCCCCAGCCTATACAATAAACACAAAGCACCTCAGGACAACATTCAAAATCCTTAAAGATCTGAACCCTAAGTAACTCTCCAGGCTTATTTATCTCTGACAACTACCCTTACAGATTAATACTCTAGTTATATCGAATTATTCATAGTCCTCCAAACCTCCCTTTGTATCCTGTCTGGTATAGCCTGTTCTTTTACAGCTTATGAATGTCTATTTGTTCTTCAATATTTCGCACAGGAATGGTCATCCCTACCATTTTCTCTGAATAACTCTGAAAGTTAATTGTTTCTTCCTCTATATTTTGTACATTTTTCTATTACTAAACTTATCACATGCACTGACATCATTTGTTTGTGAAGCCTGACTCTTCTATCAAACCATGAGCCCTCGGAAGATAGGAACCATTTTTACATCTCTAAGTGGCTAGTAAACTGCCAATTAATTTCTGTAGATTTGAACCGGTATTTGTTGGATAACTGAAAAATTAACTTTCTAAAGTAACCACTGAGAGAAACAGAATATTAAAGGCTTAAATTTATTTACTCACATAACACAACATTTGAGTTCTAATCATTAACTAGGCATCCAGCTGGAAGCTACAAGCTATATAATGATATTTAAATTCTAATCCTGTTTTCAAAATTTAAAATCTAAAGGAGTTCCCATATTTACAAATTTAAGATTCAAGCCATCTTTGTATCTTTCGGCAAGCACATCATTTACCCAACTATTGTTCGGTGGCAACAAATTTTCCAGAATGCAGATAAAAATCCAAGTGTAAACCAAAATAGGTTTCTAGAGAGCCAAAACAGATTTCCAAAGCTCTTTCCACAATAAAGGTTAAGATTCTTCACTAGGATGACCATATAAGACAGCCCGGAATCTGTCCAGTTTGCCCCTTTGTTTCTCGACATGTTCCAGTTTGGAAAATATAGAGACACTCTACCCTTTAACTATCACAAAGGTTTCTGGACCATCATTCTAGTCAATTTACTCTTTACCCACAATTCTAACATGGAGTTTCAGGGTCCACAAACTCCTGCTAGGTGTTGCTACTGGTCACTCGCTTACAAGAATTTTGTTCGCTAGCTTACAAGTATTTTAAGACATACCAATTCATCACTTTAACCTCTTACTCCCAGGACATACTTGATTTAATGTTAAAACTTCTAGTCAGAAAGATTTAATTACATTTCTTCTAACATTTTGTTTGACCAGTTTATACTTCAGTAATTCAGATGTATAGAAGGTACTGTTTTATGAAATACACAGAAATACTTATTATTTCTAATCCCCCTTCTCTCTTATATTTATTTACATATTATCTCTTTAACATACCTCATCTCTTCCCCTCTATTCACTTACTTTATTCAGGTTGTATCCATAAATATTTTATCTCTGAAACAAAAGTTGACACTTCAAGGAATCTAAGTTACCTGAAACAAAGTAGCTTCAGAATAATGCACAAAAATTCTCTTTTAAAAAAAAACCTATTTGGGCACCTAAATAAGTTGTGAACTTTTTAATAAAACTATTTCACATAGTTAAAATAAAGCTATAGCCACAAATATTAAAGTTTTGTTACATATACACTAGGAGAAAAAAGGTGGCAAAAAAAAATTCTAGTTAATCCAAGGGGATACAGTTTTCTCATTTTGCTTCCCTTACTTGAAGACTAATAATTGAATTCAAGTAATTTATCAATAAAATAGCATAATACCTTGAAAAATCCCTTAACAGATTAAAGGAAAAAAGCACACATAAACCATGGAACAGGGACCTATTTACTCAGTAGTACTCAAATAACAGCCAAGCATCCATGAACAAAAGATAACTTTCCTTCAACATGAACATTTTCCTTCAATACAAAAAAACACCCTTACCCCCGCCATCATACCCCTCTAGTCTAGCTATGTTTAGCAGTAAACAAAGGTTGTATCCGTGACCATATCCACATTCCAGTATGACCTTTCCTTATATTAATTAATGCCCTTAAAAAAAAATAACAATATTTATTTTAGCCTGATATTTCTTAAATTTTTCTAGTCTAAGGTAATTTCTAGGACTCTCTTAAAAAAGGCTTTATCTAATTTTCAAAATCTTCATGATTTCATTTCTTCCTCCAAAGATCTTTAACAATAAAATAATCTCATACAGCTGATCCTTGAACATGGCTTGGAACTGTGCAGGTCTACCCTATATTTGTGCATTTTTTTCCCTAAGTATATTGAAAAAATTTTTGGAAATCTGTGACAATTTGAAAAACTCACAAACTGTGTAGCCCAGAATTATCCAAAAAATAAATAAATAAGAAAAAGTTATGCCATGAATGCATAAAATATATGAAGACATTGGTCTATCACTACCAAAAAATATACCAAGCTATAAAAAGTTAAAATTTATGCAAACACAGGCTGCGTAGGGTACCCTTAGCAGTTGAGAGAAATGTAAACAAATGTAAAGATGCAGTATTAAATCATAACTGCATAAAATTAACTATAGTTCATACTATACTACTGTAATTTCATAGCCATGTCCTGTTGCTATGGTGGTGAGTTCAAGTATTCTGAGTTTCTACTTAAAATGCTATGTGACACTAATCATCTCCACATAAGCAATTCCTCTCTCCAGTAAATTATGTATCCCAGTAAAAAGTGATCTCTCAAGGTTCTTCAGCATTTTTCATCACGTTTAATGTAAACCTTGGATAACAACATGGGACCTATATGAAGTGCCACTAGTGATGCTGGACGTGCTCCCCAGAAGCAGAGAAGAGTCATGACATTTCAAGAAAAAGCTGAATTGCTTGATATGTAACATACCCTGAGGTCTACAGCTGCAGTTACCTACCATTTCAGACAGACGATTCAACTTATAAACAAATTACGTAAATTTACAGGATTGATAAATACAGTACTGTAAATATATTTTCTTCCTTATGATTTTCTTAATATTTTATCTAGCTGACTTTATTGTAAATATATAACATGTATAACATACCTAATCTGTGTTAATAGACTGTATATTGGTAGGACTTCTGATCAAGAGTAGGCTATTAGTAAATTTTTTTTTTTCTTTCTTTTTTTTTAATTATTTTTTTTCTGGTCCTTCTCGGGCAAAGTAGTTAAATTCTGAGAGAGTCAAAACTTATACTCTGGCAGGGCTCATGCCTGTAATCCCAACACTTTGGAAGGCGCAAGCCAGAGGACAGCCTGAGGCCAAGAGTTCACGACCAGCCTGGGCTACACAGTGACCCATTTCTACAAAAAATAAGAAAAATTAGCCAGGTGTGGTGGTGTGCGCCTATAATCCCAGCTACTCAGCTACTCAGGAGGCTAAGGTGGGAGGATTAGGTGGGAGAATACTCCCACCTTAGATACGATTGAACTCCAGGAGTTCAAGATTACAGTAAGCTATGATTGTGCCACTGTATTCCAGCCTGGGTGATGATGACAGGGTGAGATCCTACCTCTAGGTAAAAAACAAACAAACAACCAACACTTATACTCAGATTTTCTACTGTGCAGGGGGTTGGCACCCCTAACTCCATGCATTGTTCAAGGGTCAACTATACTATCCTATTATCTTAGAACATTCTTAAAATTATTTCACTTTTAATTATGTATTATCTCTCAAAAATACATTCGTAAAAAAACATAATTTGGCTCTTCTAGATCAAGATTTAGCAATACCACCCTACCAAAAAAGTAACTCCAGTTAAAAGCAGACAAAAAACTTTGGAGGTATAAACAGGAATGCTGCAGTATCCCTACCCTAAGAAGGCACAATATAACTTTAGTAAATCTTGCAAGCTATGGTGACTTTTTCAATTTCTATATCCCACAGATAATTTTCAAAGCAGAGACTAAATGAATAATAAAGGTTGGGGAAGGAAATGGACTAGAATTTACATAGTAATCTCGGTGCTAGCTATGCAAACAAACTGTGGTCTCCAACCAGCAGTATCAGCATTACCTGGGAGTTCCTCACAAATGAAAATCTGAAGCTCCTCCCTAGACCTACAGAATCAGATCCAAGTGATTCATTTGTATATTAAAGTTAGTGAAGCACTATCAAAACCCTTATATCACTGAATCCTCAAAATAACCCTGTGAAATTTCCCAGTTTACAAATGAGAAAACTCAAACTCAGAAAGTTAAATAACTTACCAAAGTCACAAAGGCATGAACATTGGGAAATGGGATTCAAACTCAAGTATGTGTTGTCTCTCAGGGAAAAGGTTTAGAAAAGCATTATCTAACAGAAAATATGATGCAAGCCACATATTTCAAATTTTCTATTAACCACATTAAGAATAATAAAGGTAAAATTAATTTCAATAATATAGTTTATTTAACCCAATGCATCTACAATATTACCATTTCAATGTGTATTCAATATAAATAATGTGATATTTTACATTCTTGTGTGTATACTGTTTGAAATCCAGTGTATATTTTACACTTATACCACAATTCAATTGAGACTGGCAACATATCAAGTGCTCAATGCTCCATGTCACTAGTGGCTACTCCACTGGACAATGCAGGTCTAGAATGTCTTAAATATTAATCTTTTTTTAACACAAAACTGATAAGTTACTACAGGTATTGTTGAACAGAGAAAATGAACACCATGTTAATTTACCCAGACCTTTCCTAAATACATATCAAAAAGAAAATTGCATATTCTGTTGTAATCAAAATTACAGGTTTAGATGTGCCCAATTTTGCCAAGCTGACCCATTAACTATAACCTCTGAGAATTATACAGTTGATGCTTGAACAAAGTTGGGAGGTCAGCAGTGCCCACTCCCTGTACAGTTGAAAATTCCTGTATAATACTTAACTACCCCACAACTTTATTACTGATAGCCTACTGTTGACTGGAAGCCTTACCGATAGATAGATATATAACATAAACAGTTAATTAACACATATTTTGTATGTTACACATATTACACACTGTACTCTTACAATAAAGTAAGCTAGAAAAAAGAAAATGTTATTACAAAAAACGTAAGGAAGATATATTTACTATTCATTAAGTGGAAGTAGATCATCATAAGGGTCTTCATCCTCATGGTCTTCACGTTGAGTAGGCTGAGGAGGAGGAGGAAGAGGAGGGGCTGGTCTTGTCTCAGAGGTGGCAGATGCAGAAAAAAAATCCTTGTATAAATGGACCCACACACAGTTCAAACTGAGTTGTTCAAGCGTCAACTATAATGTCAATTGGGCACAAAATAGAGCATGTAATACTCGGAACAGTAATGTGAAGAAGACCTAAGAAAACTTCTATAGTACTTGAAACCACAGGTTTCTAAAAAGTGAGGCAAAAAGGGGTGTTTTTATTTTAACCAAAAGGAAAATTTAAGATAGAGCAGTGTAATTTTAACTACGGTCCAGAATTAATTTGGCAAACATAAATAATTCAAACACACATAATCCCTGCTATAATAAATGACTTACAGATTATACACCAAACTCAATATGATGTTCTATCAATAAGATAACATAAAAAGAGAAAAGATTTGAAACTAAATTAGAGACTTTGCCTCAACAATTCTGGAGGAGAAAAAAAGTGACAGGCGAAATGTAAAAATAAATGAAGGGATTTAGAGATTATCACTGAATTTAAGGCTTAACTCACTCAACCAAGTAAATACAAAATAAATCTAACTGAAAGTGAAGTAATACTGTACTATTTATAATTTGTGACCACTCAACAAATTCATGCTTCTACTTTTCAAGTCAGTCACAAGCTCAAAAAAAGTCAACTTTTTTTCAGATTCAAATAAATGTTTATCTTTAATCAAAGAAAAAGATATGCATGTAACATTAATATAAAATACATATAAATAAAAATACAATAAATAAAAAACAAAACATAAATGTCAAATTGTAAATATTTGAAGATTTCCTGGGGGTTTTTTTCCAATAGCTGTTTAATAGTTTTTAACCTTTATTAAAAATACACAAAGCAGAAAATGTCCTATATAAAAGCTCAGTGACAAAAAAACAACAACAAAAAAAACTTCAAACATTCCAACTTTTGGTGTACAACTCAAAACAACAAAAAAAAGATAAAGGCCAGAAAAGGAGTAGAGAGAACAGGTGTGATTTAGCATTTATCAGATACATCTTAATATTTCTTAAGAAACAGTCCCAAATTGATAGATGTAACTAAATGCCCTAATGTTTCCATTTCTAGCCTTCATCATCCCCTGTTAAAAATAAGCTTACAAAAAGTATAGATTATACTTGGAAACAAGTCTTCAGTCAAAATTCATTTCAACTAAAGGGGTTCAATATTCTACTATATTTTAAAGAATTACTTCCCTTAAAAAACAATTAGTGTATGGCAATTTACTTACTGCCCCTACAATCTTCATATTTAAGCATTAAACCTTTAAATTTCCCCTAAAAATTTTTTAAAAATGTGGGCTTTGCATTTTATTTAAAAAAAAAAATGAGTTGTAAATATGAACTAATATTGTTTTTTAATCACATCAAACTTAGAAGTTTCATGGCCAGCAACCATCGTAAATAAGAGAGGCTCTTTTGCTAATTATCTGTGTGACCTTAGTCAAGTCATAACTCACACATCTTTGTCATTTCACCCTACTCTATAATTCTAAGCTCTAAATGCTTTAATTAACATTCATTTAACAACATTTTTGGTTTTAATTAACCCAAAAGGTAATAGGCCATGAAAATTAAAGAGTCCATAAGTAAGCACAGGTGGTTGTAGACAAGTGTTAAGAAATTGGTTTCCATACCTACAAAGATTGTTCCTAATCCAGCCTGTTGTTTCATAAATTTAGATTCCTTAGGCACAGGAAATCAGACAAGAGAATGAAAAAAGCTTAGCACCTTCTACTACTAAGACTGGAGAAAAATAAGCATTAAAATTCCTAACTGACAGTGTTGTCAGGCATTTCACGCTATTACATAGCTAATACATAAAATAATATTCTCTAAACAGATCAATGTGAAAAGAAAAGATTAATACTTTTTTTTTCTTCTAAGTCAAGATATCACTTTGGATCCTTTCAAAAAAAAAAAAAAAAAGTCTGCTCCTTTCTTCTGACAATTCAAGTAGGTGGAAACCAAAGAAAACACTGTATCAGTTGACATGTTTCCTAAAAAAGTTATTTTTTTCTTCCCCTTGCTAATGCCCAAGTATTTGGAGAAAGTTTTCCTGATGACTATAATTCCACCCAGTTCTGAACAACTAGCAATTAACAAAAACCTTCAAATGTATTTTCATTCTGCCCACAACCTACATTGGCCCATTTGAGACATAAATTCTCAATCAAAAACTGGGCTTAACAACATCTTCCACCTTAAGATATACAAAGCCAAAACAAACACATCCAAAAGTCTATTTTTAGAGTGGCATTCACTCATGTGGCTTTCTCTTTAAAATGAGATTTACTTGACCTATTTTCATGTTTTTAGAGCACCCAGACACTCAACACAAAAAATATTTGCTAGTCAAAAAACAGCAAAGACAACATTGTAAATCCTGTTATTTGTGTGGATCATGTTATTCATGTGTCCTTATATGCCACGTCTTTTAAAAGTCTAAACATAGATTCATTTACTAAAATGTCCTAGGTCTTCCAAATTCTGTGATTATAAACTGCTTTAAATGCCAATGTTTTAAGTTCACATCCCATTTGAAAACTATAAATGGGGGGCGGGGGGATAAGCCCAGTACCTGAAATGTCAATCATACAAAGAACAAAGCGTTTTCTATCATCTCTTGGCTTTCTTCTCACCTCAGTTTTACAGTTTCAATATTACAAAAATATTTAAAAAACAAAATGTTCAAAACTTGAAAAATAAATGCTCACTAAAATGGCACTTAAATAAAAACATACACCAAAATGAATAACAAGAAAAAAATCTAGTTGCCAGACCGTGTGTGCAAACTTACAGTCCTGCAGATTTTACCTATGGAGAGAACGGTTTCGTCGCCACCCTCTCAAAAACAATTTTACGGCCCTTCTCTAGGAGCCTTCAGAGAATAAACAGCGATAACAATGGAAGACCCTCACTCTTTCAGACGGGATGGAGGGTAAGAAGAGAACTCCGCACCCAGCAACCAGAACAAAGCAACAGCCTGGGCTTTTAAGGCGCACGGAGGTTGGGGAGGCTCAACGGATATTCCAAGAGATCTAAGTGTTCCGGCGCTTCAACAACCATCAAAACAAGCAGGAATATGCAGTACTGGGTTTCACTAGGACAAGGTGAAGGGACTGCTCTACTTCGTATTAGGCAAAACCCTGACACTGAGCAGGAGAAGGAAGGAGAGAAGAGAAAGCAGCAGCCAAAGACACTCCGGGAAAAAGACAAAATGCAGACTGTACGCCCTGGGTTCGGTCTGACCCAAGGCCCAAAGTGTTTGACTCCAACGGAAACAGGGAGCAGGTTACTCCCCAAGTCACCGCCACCCCTAAACCTTGAGGCCAGAAGGTCCCTGGGCAGAGGCCTGACACCACCGCCGAGGGGAAGGAGAGGGACCCGCCTGCCGCCAAAGGCAGCGACGCGGACTCGGCGGAAGAGGCTACGCAGTAATGGCCGCTGCTCCGCCTCTCGCACCCCGACCGAGCCCAGCTCTGGCCGTCGCCCTGGGCAGGGGCTGCGGCACCCGCGGGCAACGCAGAGGCCGTCAGTCTTCTTCCCTGCGACAACAGCCAAGGCGGGGGCGGCGGCAAGGACTGAGCTGTCCCATCCCGCCTCCGCGCGGACAGCCCGAGCCGCGCCAGCCCAAGGGCGTCCATCTACGTACCGGCCCCTGACCCCGCCGCCGCCCCTCTCAGGGCCCAAGCGCAGGGCCGACCCGGAGAGCGTCGCGGCTGGAGGTGACACGGCCATCTGGGCCTCCTCTCCCAGAGTTAGGATACCGGAGTGGCCGGCTTTCACCCTGCCCCCCGCGAGGGCTTCGCCCCGACTCCCACCTCTCCGGCCACAGCCGCGGCCACCTCGCTGTCTTTTTCTCTTCGGCCTCGGAACCCGCAGCGGCCGGGAACGCGCGCGGCCGTCACGTGACCGCCCGGCGCGTCTCGGGGGCGGGGCCGCGCGGGGCGGAAGCCGCACCGCGCACTCGCGAGCTCGCTCCGGCGCCTCCCCGCCCTGTTTCTTTTTCTTCGCTCCGCCCTTGGGTCACGGAAGTGCGCGCCTGCGATCTGTCGGGAACCAGCGCTTTCGCTCCCTGGGTTCTTCTAACTGCTTTGTATTTTACTTTATTTGTATTAGGCGCTAGAGGCTGTAATGCAAGTCTACCAGAAGGAGATTCGGAGCGGAGAAAGTAAGAAGCGTGTGGGACCATTAGGTAGTAATACTAAAAAATCCAGTTTTGAAACCCAAAAGAAGCCCTTGGGCGCCTAGCTGACTTTCAGTTTGAAGATCCCTTAGCAAAAGTACTGTGTGTTCTCTTTTATGAAAAAAGAGGGGCGAAGGAGGAAGAGTACACGAGGACGTTCCAATTTATTCATTCACCTTCTGAATGGTTGAAAAATTTAATCGAAAAGAAATGGATATTACTTTCTTTTTGAACGGAATAGTGCATAAGAAGCTAGAAGAAGAAATCGGCATAAGAATCTAAAAGAAATGGATTATTTTAATTGCAAGCGTGTGTTTTTAAACATCAAAACTCTAGTTTTCTTCAATTTCACTTTAGCATGTGCATGGCCGTTTTTAGAACTACGTATTCTTAATTTATAGTAAAATGAAGAGGGTGAAAGCGTGCCTTTTATCTTGGAAGGAGTATGTATTTCAACACTATGACAATATTCTTACTTGCAATGATGTTGCATTTTGAGATTTTATTGACTATTTCATTCGGAATTGGAAGTTTTCAGTTTCCTTATATGTTTAGAAACATGTACATTTTGTAGTGTTCCCTGAATTCAATGTATTTCGGGGTTCTTATTCATATATATCAATACATAAACCAATCTCTGGAAGGGTACTATCTAATTCAGTAATGTTCACTCATGTAAGCAATACCATTTTTCGTATCACTTTTATAATTGTAGACATATGCTTTGCTTTAAGCTTAGTTCACTTTTATTAGCAACCCAGTTTTACCCTTCTACACAACCCATGAACAGATAATAGCAAAAATTTGATGCGTAAAGATTCCAGCTCGAAGAGATAATACTAATATTAACTAACAATGTGTCAGGCATTGTTCTCAGTGTTTTATGCATATATACTCATTGATCCTCATAATAAGCTATGAGGTAGGCACTATTGTTATTCCCATTTTATAGAAACACCCAGCTGAGATTTGAATCCAGGCAGAGACTATAAGGGGTCACCTAGTCCGATTCTTCATTTTCCTAATTTTCATCAGTTAGAAGATAGATATAACAAGGTTAAATGACTTGCTTAAAGACCTTGTTCGATGTAGTGCTGGGATCGGAACACAGGTATATTTCCTGGTCCATAAATACTTTTAGGGAAAGTTTTTCACAGTTCTTCAGTTACTCTAGGTGCATATTTAGAACAGATTCTTTAAATTAATGTTATAAATTATATTCTATCTATCTAGCTAGCTTTACATTAGCACATAAGACAGGAATGAATCAACAGGGATCTCTCTCAAATGTTCTTCCAGGCATCAAACCCTCTCTCGGCCACACCCGCAGTCTTTGTCATTTCAATAAGTGGCTGTATCTTTCCTTGTCCAAACTCGTCTTTAATTGCTCTCTTTCTCTTATGTCCCATATCCATTTTGAAAATAATCTGTTGGCTTCAAAATATATCCAGAATCCAGCTACTTACCACCTCTATCACAATCTACATCATCTCTTGTTTGGATTACAGTATCGCAGTAGAACAGGAACTGATCTTGTTTCTGTCCTTGCTTTCTTTTGAGTCTATTGTCAACACAGAAGCCAAAGTAAATCTATTAAAAATGAAATGAGATCATACCACTCCTCTGTTTAAAGTTCTCCCATGGCTTCCCCACACAAAGTAAAAACCAAAGTCCTTACAATGGCTTTAAAATCCTCCCCTCATTACCTCTCTGACCTCATACACTGCTCACCTAGATTTGCGTTCCTAGAAGACTGGACACAAGCTCTTAACCTTATGATCTTTGCATTTGCTGTTTCCCCTGCTTAGAATACTCTTCCCCATAGTGCTCCCTCCCTCTGTGCTCAAATGTCATCTTTTCAGTCAGTCCCTACATGCCACCCTATTTTAAATCATGGCATTGTCCATTCCCAATACTTTTTTTTTTTTTTTTGAGACAGAGTCTCACTCTGTTGCCCGGGCTAGAGTGCCATGGCGTCAGCCTAGCTCACAGCAACCTCAAACTCCTGGGCTCAAGCGATCCTCCTGCCTCAGCCTCCCGCCCAATACTTCTTATCCCCCCCTTTACATTTTCTCTTTAACACGTATCACACGGTAACGGATAATTTATTTTACTTATTCATCTTTATTGTGTTTCTTGCCACGCTAGAACATGAGACTCATAAGGGCAGTAATTTGTGTTTTATTTTGTATTCCAACTGCCAACAATAGAGCCTAAAACATTTAGAGAGGCTCTCTGTAAATATGTGCTGAATGGATGAATAAATGAATGAATATGTACACACAAATGACCATGTATGTGAATGTATATATGCATATACACGTTTATATATGAATAAAAAGTGAACTTCTTATTTCACAACAATTATATATAAAGAGAAGTAAATATGGAATACTATACACCGCACCTCCACCAGCCACCTGAAAGATAGTGGTAAGTTTCTATCATTGGATAATACAGGACAGCACCTCTCCGTATTGTGAGAAATGTTTTAAAAATAATTGGTTTTCAGTAATTAAGTGCCCAGACCTTCAAATTATTTCCTTAAAGAAATCAGAGCCTAACGCTTTTTTTTTTTTTTTTTTTTGAGACAGAGCCTCACTCTGTTGCCCGGAGTAGAGTGCCGTGGCATCAGCCTAGCTCACAGCAACCTCAGACTCCTGGGCTCAAGCAATCCTACTGCCTCAGCCTCCCAAGTAGCTGGGACTACAGACATGTGCCACCATGCCTGGCTAATTTTTTCTATATAGATTTTTAGTTGTCCAAATAATTTCTTTCTATTTTTTAGTAGAGATGGGGTCTCACTCTTGCTCAGGCTGGTCTGGAACTCCTGACCTTGAGCGATCCACCCGCCTTGGCCTCCCAGAGTGCTAGGATTACAGGCATGAGCCACCGCGCCCGGCCTGCCTAACGGATTAAAACTATCTCTGTAATAATGTTCCTGTCACTGGGATTGTATTTTGCTTCATTGAATCAGTATAAAGAAGTTGCAGCAGATAGCTAGGACTTGCCCATTATTTACAATCCACTGTCTATTTCCCATAAGCTTGTACAATACTTTTATGAATACCACACATCTCTTCCAGGCACCCACTCTTCACCATACTATCCTTCCAACACCTGAAATTGTCTGAAGTTTCACTTAAAGATCAAAATAGTATCTGAAAACATTCATGAAAATGTGTATGAGAAAATTGTGTGTGTTACAGGGAAATACATGTTGAAAACCATTGCTGTAGCTAGGCTAGGGCAGTGGTTTTCAAAGTGTTATCCAGTGACCCTTGCAGAGGGTCTGAAAGGGGACCATTCTTTTTATAATACAAAGACTTTAGATGCCTTGTTCATTTGCATTCTCTCAAATATACAGCGGAGTTTTCCACAAACTACATAATGTGTGATGAAGTAATAGATTGAATGTAGAAGCAGATACGAGAATTTGGCTGTATGTATTAAGCCGTGCATTAAAGAGATCTAAAAAAATGAAAAATGTAAACTGCCACTCTTCTCTTTCAGTTAGATTGTTTTGGAAAAATGGTTATTTTTCATACAATCTGTCATTCAGGTATGTTAATGCATCTAATATTTTTAAATGAATTAATTATTTTAAATAGTTCTATTTCAATTTTTAGTTTGGTAAATACTGATTAACACATGTGAACAAAAGTTCTTTGGAATCTTCTATAATTTTTAACAGTGTAAAGGGGTCCAGAGACCAAAAACTTTGAGAACACTGCTCTGGGGCTATTGCTTGTAGCAACTCTAAGTTAGATTTCTTTCCACATGCCAGCACTCATCTGATCGCTATGGACACAACTTTCTCATATGTCTGAAAACAGAACAAACCAGATCCAGGAATGTACAAGTAATTATAGCTAGCAGATGAGTGAAAATAAAACCAAGAAGAAGTTTTAGAAAGCAAACTTTTCCATTTCAATTGAAGATTTTGCTTCCAAAGCTGATACGTAGCTTGGTTTCTGTCCTACCATTTAATGTTGTTCTACGCACAGTAATCAAATAATATATGCTTTTCTAGTAGAACTCCTTTGTAAATAATAGCATACTTAGTCAATTTGCTTGTTTTTTTTTTTTAACCTGATGTGATCATCAATGCTTTCTCTGTGAATAGTTAGTTCTCAATGTTCCTACTCTAGATCCAGAAGTTACAAATTAATTATGGCAATATTTAGCCAGGAAATAGCCTGAAATAAAACTGTCACTGAGTTAAATGTTGTAGTTTGACTGTAAAGTCAAGCATGCACTTTATAACCATGTAAATATGATGTAGGTATTGATTTTTAGATGTCTTATGTTGACAATAGTAACTATTAACTCCAAAGTCCA
Source organism: Indri indri (assembly GCA_004363605.1). Classification (NCBI taxonomy): domain Eukaryota; kingdom Metazoa; phylum Chordata; class Mammalia; order Primates; family Indriidae; genus Indri; species Indri indri. Next base: position 7,311 of record RJWJ010007573.1, on the reverse strand, counting down.
TGCTTGTTTTATGCAACAACATGACCTGTCATTGAGCATAGTATTGAAAGCTAAGAATAAATGCTTTTTTATTTTGTAATGACAGAGTTTTTTAAAGCTAGGTTATTATTTTAATAAAATAGTCACTTAAACAATGCACTCCTATCACATAAAGGAAATAATTTACGTTCATAAAGGCAGCAACTATGTTTCATAATGTCACATTTTCCTCAAAAATGATTAGGATTTGGGAAATCCATGTTAAAAGGTTTAATAATTATACATATTTTGGATTTATTTATTTATTAAATTGTATGCAAATCATATCAGTTTAATACAATTATAACCTAAAAACTTGAAATATTTTCACAGAAGTGTGTCAATCAAGATCCTGCTTGAAAAACAGAAACCACCTTAATATTTCAAAAAAAGGGAATTTAATGTACTAAATTTGTGGCAAAAGTATTAGAAAAGTGGAGGAGCTACAAAAGAAAGATGAAGATATCCTGAAATCAGTAATCGTGAAAAGTCACTAGCTCTTCTAAGGCTGAAGGAGCAAAGGGAGGCTCCTGGAGCACTTTTTTTGAACTGCTGTCATAGGAAGCCAGGGTGTCATATGCTCACTGAGCCTGCAGAAGCCCAGGAACTCACAGCCATAAGCAGTCACCTAACACTTCAATGCTAGAACTAGAAACAAGAAAAAAAAAATCACCTTCTCCCTTCTGCCTTTTTGCATATGAATGCCTCCCATGGGCAGAACCAAACAGGAAATGTCTGTCAAAGGATTCTTAAAAATGACCTTGTCTAGCTCACTTAGATATAAAGCAAAATATGGAAGTGCCAATGTGGGCTAGGCATCAAGTACCTGGTTCATAAAGTTTGAAAAATGGTTTATTATATTGCTCAAGGTGATAGATATTCTGAAATATGGGAGGAACTAGAATAGTTGATTGCCTATTATTTTTTAAGCACTTAACAAACTTGATATTTTCAGAATAATGATCCAGGTCCATTGGTATCTTTAGCTTATGTTCCTGCAAGACAACTGAAACTCAGAGAGGTTACCAATGTTCGCAGGTAGCCCAGAGCAGAATCAGGATGAACAGAGAGAGCCTGGCTGAGCCAGGAGTATGGACAACAGTCAGTAAAGGGTCAGTAAAGATATGCATCCTGGAAAAAGGAGTGCCATGAGCTAACTCAAGCATGATTTTTAATGTCCCTAAACCTCAGTTTTCCTACACGTAGCCATAAAACAGGGGTAAATTATTACCTCTATTCACAGATTTGATGTGAGGTTTAGGGTAAAGTACTTAGCCAAAGTGGAAAAATCTTAACTGTTATGGTACATTTTTTATCTGGCCTCAAACTCTGAACTAGTTACACTAGACCCTCTCATTTGGTCTACTACAAAGCAACAAAAACAAATACCCATAATTTCTTAACTTCTATTGCCTTTCGGTGGAAATTAATAAATTTTTTCCTAAGCTGAAATATTATAATTTCTTAAGGAATGTAAATTTAAAATTCAAATCTGATTTTTTGACATCTCCAATAATATAGATTACAGATTCTAGTTGTATAACTTTCATAAATAAAGGTAAATCCACAGTAATTATACTGGGAGGACTCATCTTCATATAGAAAGTTTTTCTTCTAACTCTATTAATTCCAGTTTGGGGAAGATTCTTTAGGGTTGATTAAGGTCTGTCTATAGGAAGAAAATCCTAAAAATGAACTTTATTTTGCATAACATGAAATGTTCATAAACAGTATTGTCATAGTAGTCCACGTTTAAGCTTTGTCATTATTATTCTTTAGACAATATTAGCTGTTGTGACAGAATTAAGGAAGTAACCACCTTTGGTGTGGTAATTGACTCTTGCTAGATATTTTCAGATTTAACTTATAGTGGAGGCTTCCTGGGACTCCAGCTTTCAGATGGCAGATTGTGGGACTTCTCAGCCTCCATAATTGTGTGAGCTAATCCCTTATAATAAATCTCTTTCTATATGTGTATGTATATCCTATTGGTTCTGTTTCTCTGGAGAACTAATACATCCATGGTCCCTGATTTCCACTGGGGGACCATGACATCCTGGGAAACACTACTCCATTGTTGTAAGTGGAACATGCAAAATGCACTAAGCCAGTTAAGTACATACCAATGCTGATGACTACAAAGATGTGAACATTTGACCTAAGACAGTACTACTATGTGATCTTCCAGGACTTATGCAAAGAATTTGGGATACAGAGCTTCTTTTCCTCTGGATGGCATCAAGTGCAAATGTTGCTCTTGGAGCCGGCTCTTTCATTTTGGTACTGTGAGGAAAGCCAGCCCGGAGATGAAAATGATACATGCAGGACAACAAAACTGAGAAAATGGAGAGGCCTCAGTGAAACATTTAAAGACTTCCTTTTCTCTGTACTTCCCAATTATGTAAGCTCATACAGCCCCTATATTGTGTATGTCAATTTGACTTAGCTTTTCCTGTATTATTTGCAACAAGAAACATCCTGATACATGCTACAGTTCTTATGTCTGGCTACAAAGAGTTCCATACTCTAGCTAGAAACTTTCACATTTCTGGCTCTCCCACTTTCTCAGTCCTACTAAACTGTTGGAAATGTAAGGTAATTGTGGGGTGTGTGTGTGGAGGGGGGGTGGGGAACAACCAAACAAACTGAGCAACTGATACATCTCTCAACCTTTGTTAGAGTGAGTAGTTGAAAAAAAAAAAGGCAATGACAAGGAGAAATGCAGGATGCAGGATGGTTTAAGGTTAAATCAATAGATATACAATAAAGTTTATATCCACAAGAGAAGAATATAACATTTGGTGCCCATATAATAATTACCAAAAAGAGACAGAAAAAAAAGAAACTCATGTACTTAGACTTCAATAAATTTCTTTAAATCAAAAGTTCATCTGGTCATATTTTCTGACACAATGTAATTAAACTGGATATTAATAACAAAGTGTTAAATGGGAAGAAAATCCCCTATCATTTGTAAAGTTCAAAGTAAAGTCTCTGAATTTTGGGGCAGCAATAAAATGAATGTTATGATTTGAGACAATCTTAAAACAAGAATAACAAGAATACAAGGTATTAGCATTTTTATGAATGTGGGCAAAACTTATCTCAGGGAAAATTTATAATCCAAAAATTTATATTACTAAAAATAAAGAATGAAAATAATTTAAAAAGGAAAGCAAGAATAGTGAAATGAAATCTTAAATTTAAGAATCAAAGTAGAATTAATAATCTAAAAATTTAATTATGATTTAAAAATAAATTCACAATATAACAGATCTATCTTGGGCAAATTTTATCCAGAAAATGATGTAAAACACCAACAAGAATTATAAAGAATAAGAAATAAAAAAACCCATAGATATGGAGGAAGTTAACATTACTGGACAACAATATACTAGTATATTAGAAAATTCCAGTCACATGAATACTTGTAACATGCTAATCTTCTTTGTACACAAAGAAATTTTTCGTACACTTTGTACTATAGTACCTTCTACCTTGAATCTCTTTCCCTGGATCTTTGATGGTTTCTTCTTGTCAATGATGTCTCAGCTTAAATGTCACTTTCTCAGTGACATTTTCTCAGTTTTTCTCACTACTCATAATTTCATGACATCCCTCTGTCTGTCACTCTCAAGAGTGTCACAATATCACACTCTTGATTTCACCAGAGCATTTGTCATTACCTAATATTTTTAAAACTTATTTTTTGGTTTGTTATGTGTCTTCTCTTTTGAGAATATAAGTTCCTTGAAGATAGAGTCCTATGTGTCTTTATTGCCCGATGCACATAGAACAGAGGCGCATAGTTGGTATTAATGAAGTCTTAAGTAAATAAAATAATTTTTAGCAAAATGAAAATGACTAGAATCACAAAACATATATCCAGTCATTATGAAATTACATTAAATAGTCCCAAGGCATGAAAATTTACTGTCGAGCACTTTCAAGCTTTCTATAACTAAAAACTCTTCATGTTATATACAATATTTGATAGCCCAGAAAATGATAACCAGATACCCATGTACCCATTTAGAAAACCAAAATGAATAAATTTAAAAATTTTAGAACCAAAAGAAACATAAGTCAAATATAGACATACAGAGTAAATATACAAAAGCATATTTATATATTAGCAATAACCATTTAGAAGATAAAATTCCAAATCAAAGTGTCAAAAGATGTTAGAAATGAACAAGGTTATTCCTAAATTTACCCAAACGTGCAGGACATAATAAGCAAGAAAATGTTGGAAAACAATAGCAGTGGAGGGATACTGGTTTTGAAATAGGTGAGGTACTTTTTCATATTTTCTAAAATACTTACAAAAATAGTTATAGCTAAAATCATTATGTGGAATTTACTATTAGGAAAATAGTATGGGATTGGTAGAAGAATATACCCATCAACAGGACAGCTGCTAGCATACATGTATACAGCGTTTGATGAAGGAAGGGTAAGATCTTAACAAGAAAGACTATGTTTTTCAACAAACAATTTCGGGGAAAAATTGCCTACTTGGAAAAAAAATACATATTACATTCACCTCTTACACTATAAACCAAAGATTGCAAACTGACCACCCTTGTGCTATAACTAAGCCACAAATGTCTATTACTAATATGTTGAAATTAAAAAAAAAGTCTATTACTGTTTGTTGTATGGTATTTTAAAACTCAGAAAAATTTACATCAAATATGAATGCTTAAAAAAAAATGGGGAGGGGGAAGTAAATGAAAAGATATGGCAACTTGGACTCAGATTCCCAGATGGCAGCATTTGGCAAGAACACAGGCATGGCAGCCCCCTGGTGCTCTGCAATTTGGCACCGTTCTTCCCACCTCCTGTTTTGTGCCAGTTTGCCTCACACATTTATGTGACTGGCTTCACTCCTATAGCATTTGAGAATAAAAACTTCAGGTGGGGCAAGAGTTAGATATAGATATAAAAGTCAGATATAGATATAAAACCATGAAATAAAGAAGAAAAAATACAGGTGGATATTTAACTGGTTCTTGCGAACTGGCCTAAGCCAATTTGATCTTGTATAACTCTTAGGTTAATTTTGTAAATTAATAGTAGCCTCCAAAGTTTAAAGGTGCATGAGGATTTACTACTTCCCCACAACTCCTCTATCAGGCTGTAAAGAAAACAATTCTGAGACCAAATTCGGCCACATATACAACCATTGGAAAGCAGGCAAAAAATCTCATTAGGAATCGAGTCTTGGTGCCCTCCCTAAGTGAACAGGATATAAGGCTTCCTGGTTTCTTGCACATGGTTCATGTAAGGGTGGGAAGTGTCTCTGAAATTTTTTATCTGAAGTTTGTATCTCAAATGCCATTAATTTCACCAGTAAGTATCCATTTTACCAACAAAAGGCCTTTTCTATTATTCATATTTTGACTAGAAAAAGTTCTGGCAGTGATCAGACATAAATTAGCTGCAGAGTGTATAGTCTTTGGAGTGGGGTCTTTCTGATTAAATGTTAGAGGATCACCCTTTGTATGGGCATTCCTGATTAGTGCGAATGAGCACACATAAAGCATACCCTAAGCCAAGTAGTTCATAGGTAATCATATACTGTCTATGTCAAAGTTTTATAGATACTGTAGCATTGGCCTTTTGCAGGGAAACATTTTCCAAGCATAAAAGAAGTGGAAGAAGTTATAGAAGACAAAGATAATATGTGATGCCACAAAAATGGCAAGCTTCTGCACACCGAAAATCCATTAAATTAAAAGAGGAATAAAAATCTGAAAATATTAATAGCAAATATTTCCTAAATGAAATGTGTATATTGCTTTATTACATATATAATAAAGCATAATTCAAAGCATTTTATGTGTGTGTATGTATATGTATTTCTGTTTTCCTCTTAGTGTTTTTATATGTTCCTTATTATGAAGAGTGGTTAAATGGATTTTCGTTAAATGTAGAGGGTACATACATTGCTCTGGAAGAAGTGTTTTCTTTCACTCCAGCATTCTCATCTTGCTCCTTTGCTATGCTGCTGTTGTTTCTGATTCTCTTGAGGGCCACTCTGATGGCCACAGATTCTCTTCTGGTCACCACTTGTGAAACTCCATTTTGATCCTGAGCAAAGAAACTCTTTCTCCTGTAGTGCAAACGACTGTTTTTTGGTTTTGTTTTTTGACGGGGAGGGCAGTTCATTGTGTTTTTGTCATGCACCAGTTAGCCACCAACAACTCGGAGGTACCTTCTTTCACATGAGAGGATCCCATAATCACTGTCATAGATACTGGAAGCTCTAGAAAATAGCTTGTTTTTTCATGAATGCTGCTGTTGTTACTTGCACAGTAAATAGAGGTGCTCAGCAGCTACCACAGACAGGGGAAGCTGTAGAATAATATCTCCATGTCAGCCCAGAGAGTGAAAAAAGACCTTTCCTCCCCCAGATAGTGGCCCACCTCATTTCCTTAGTCTACTATTAACCACTTCCAGAATGTTTCATCTTGAGAGAATACTTTCTTTTATCAAAAAAGAGGGGCTTTGCACCAAGGTTCAACTGGCAATCATAACGTTGCTCTATATTGGTACATTTCCCAAAATCTGTGTTCTTTAGTCATGCAGTGGACATCTGTTGTTTAAGCCTGCCAAAAATCCATTTCCCGTTCTTTTGAAATGGTGCCCTGAACTTGCAAAGGGAAAGCTACTCCTTCGCGATTGGATACAGCCATGGAACTGTCAATCAAGATGTCCCCATTTCCCCTAGCCAAGGGATGGCCCTGTGACCCAAGCACCAATCAGATGCTTTCCTCTCCTTGGAATTCAAAGAACATGCAAAATGTAGACAAAAATAGAATAAGCAGTTTGCACTGATTAATCCAAGCTGTGGGATTAATGACTGTGACTGCCCATTAGTTTCCATTTTCCCCAGAGGTACTTTGGCTCCTGACTTCTCTAAGATTGACTCTAAAATTGTATGAAGGTGTCCTATGTTCTCCAATCCTCCTATACATTCCTATGTGCTTGTTAGGCTGGGTTGATTTCTGTTTATTGCACCTAAGGAAGCCTAACTGATACAAATTCTACCCATGATTGCATTTTTATGTTAATAGATTCCTTCCCCAAATTTCCTATTACTGGGTTTCACCTACATACCAGGATAGGGCAGTAAATTGATCCTACCATCTTACCAACACCATCTGTCTATATGGTCTACTTTTCTCATGAGATGCTGAATCTATCTACAGAGTAGGGGTAGGATCAGATCACACCTGGAATGTGGTTATTGAGGTCAAATGACTGCCATGACTCATTTTCAATTAC
>RJWJ010007572.1:0-56959 GCA_004363605.1 Indri indri | reverse complement strand
AAAAAAAAAAAAAAAAAAAAAAATCCTTCTGTGTCAGTCTGTGGTGTCGTTTTAATGATTATTCTGGCTTGGATTCTCATTGGTTGGAACAGACTTCGGGCAAAAATCATTAAGGTGAGGTGTGGCTGTTTTTCTAACATCAACTGATGAAACCTTACACTTAGGCAAGGGGCCAGGCCAGAATTTAAGGATGGCTACATGGCTAAGTCAATGTTTCAACACTTTCACCAGAAGCCCTGAATGAGAGATGGCTTCATCTCCTGAGAGGTATTGGCTAGGGATCAGGGAAGAGCGTCCCTACTTTTACAGACACCTTGGTCTCCTTCTCTTGAGTCTGACTCATCTTTTCCCCTGACCCATCCTTTCTAACCCCACTAATAACTGCACATGAATCAGTGAAATAGAGCTTCTGTGAAGGCAGAAAGTCAGGATTTTCATCAGAGGAAGGGAAATGAGAAGCCGCATTTTTTAAAAATATAAACATAGCATCCTGGAAGAGAACATCAGGACAGTATTTAAGAATGAGACAAGGTGTCCTGGGGTGTCCTGTGGTTTTGGCAACACTTCAAGGCTGAGGTGGGTGAGGCACTGAGGATATCCATTAAGCAATTAAGCAAGGTTCCAAGGTTCAAAACAGCAGCTATTTCCACTCAACCCTAAGCCAGAGATTCACTCAATCCTCTAGAAAATGACACTTTCCGGTGGTCTCGAGAAGAGGCAAAGAAGATGCCTCCCAGAGGGGTGTAATATCAGGGAAGACATCATTTCTTCTATGTGTGGGCGGTTATCCTAGGATCTGAAAGTTAGTGCCCACTCTGAACTTTTGATCTGTAGCAAACAAGGCCGTAGATAGGAAACGAGAAGCTAAAAGGAGTCTGGTTTCTAAGTTACTTGGTAGAACAGTAGCAAAATTTCTGGATGAGAGAATGACTTCCAGGTTAACTCACTCCCCAGCACCAGTCCCCAAACCATCATCCCAGGTAGTTTTCAAGTTGAGATAAGGACTAGGCACCTGGGGTGGGTCTGCACTACACCAGCCCCAGGAAATACCACACATCTCTGTCATAGTTTCATGCTTGGTCTGGTGTTCTGGACAAAAGGACAATGGTTTCCCTTAATAGCTTGTGTTTAACTGCTGTGACAGAAACCAATGCCTGGATTATTTGATTTCAGTGTGGCATGAAATCATGGACCTGTAAAAGAAGTAGAGGCAGTAAAGGGTTATGTAAGGTTTAGTTCTCAAAGTCAACAGAAATAGGTTTCAGGTTGCTGCACTGACAATGCAGAGAAGGGAGTTTTGGCAATTCAGAGGCAGAGTCGATGCTGCCTGTATGGCCAGTCTGACCAGCAACGTGTTCTCAGAGGTATTTCCCGCAAGTACCAGCTTGACTCTTCTAGGTTGGCTCTATAAGATGTGGTGGTGGTTATTCTTACAAGGAAGATTAGCGTAATAGGTTTGGATTTAGTCCAAGCCTCAGAGCTACCTTGACACTGGATTACTATGGGATTCTCAATGCTGAGTTTGAATCCTGTCTTGATTAGTTTGGGTCCGTGAACAAATTACATCCCTTCTCCCTATCATCCTCAGTTCCCTCATCTTCAAAGAGGACATGATAATAGTACCTCTTCACAGGGTTGTGAGGAGCATTTGGCCCAGTTCTGGGCACAGAGTCAGCTCTCCGTGAATAGAAGTGGTTATGACTGTTTAAAAATCATATGTCTGTCCCCCTCTTTGCTTGGCCTTCCTTATTTTTGCTGAAGCACTACAGAGGTTGACCAGTTGGTAATGTACTTCATTACCCATCGTCCCATTCCATTTCTAGATAGTTCACTGTCTGTCCAAAGGTGATTGCCTATGGTGATTACCTCAGAAAATGACTCAGGTTCTTTGGTAGTGAAGAAAGCAAGACTATGGCCTGTTGACACCTTATTTAATATGACAAATAAGGAAGAGTGAAGGTGTTTGTTGAGTAACACAAGGCTGGGTCTAGCATCTAGAAGTAGCTGAGCCTTTCAAAGGACTCAAGTTACCATAGAAGTTTTCTGCTGAATGTAGAACAATGATGATAATTTTTGTTCTGTTCTAGATTTCTAAATTCACCTGTCACCTGGTTAAGTGAATGTCCCTGATGTTATGGAGAGAAAAATGTTACCTTTTTCTTACTTATCTTAGTATAAGTACAATACAGAGGATTCAAGTTAAAAATAATATATGCCTTTAAATTTGAAAATTGGCTTGACTATTGCCTCTGTGTTAACTAAAGGTTTAAATTTACAGATTGGACCTTGAAAAAAACTCACTTGTGTCCCAATACATCCCATCCTAGCCCTCAGGAAATTGATGTGTACATGCCATGTTGACATATTCAGCATATCCCAAACTACATTAATTTTCTGTGAATTCATTTCCTCTTAAACTACCTCACCTTTCCAACTACCCATTTCTGTCAGTGGTGTTACCATTTTCTAATCTCCACAGCTGGAGATCTTGAAGTGATCTCTGATGCTTCCACCTCCTTTCCCCTGTGGTCAGGAGCCAGCTGGTACTGTCGCTGCATCACAGTGAAGCAGACAGGTGAAGATCCTGTGCTCCATCACCAGACATCCTGGGTTTGATGCCTGGCGCTACCCTTTACATCCACGTGACATCGGGTGCATCACTTAACTTCCTTGTGCTTCTATTTCCTCATCTGTAAGATAGCAAAAATAACCAAATAAGAGACTAAAAATAACTGTTGCTGTGATAATTAAAGGAGATAATTTTTAGCACAGTGATGGTACATAGTAAGTGCCAGTTCTGATCCAGTTCTGCTACTAATTTTATTATTCTTATAATAGTCCAGGATGTGCTCCTTTCTCTCTATTTTTATTGCAGCTGCTCTATTTTAAGCATTTATCATCTTTGGCCTGGGTTACAGATACTGCTGTTTAATTTTATCCTGCTTTCAGACTCTCCTCTCCTCATCCCATCCTGCAGGGTTCTGCCAGACTGGTCTTCCTTAAACACCATGTAAGTTTCCAGCTCAGACTCCATAACGGCTTCCTAATACCTATGGTTTCCAATACACAATCCTCTGGGCAGCTTCTAAGGCCCTCAAGAATTCACCCTGCTCAGTGCCTGTCCAGGTGTAGTGTAGTGACAGAGGGCACAGGCTCTGGGGCTCACCATTAGCTAACTGTGTAACCTTAAGTAACTGTGTGTCTTTGGTCATTTCAAAATTTTAAATTTCCTATTCAGACTGCATCTCCACTCTCAAGACTTTCTCACTCCCTGCCTTCTTCCTAAGATGGCTTCTGAGTGTAGCGGGAGCTTACATATCCCTCACAGGGGCTGGGAGCACAGACCTCTGGCTCCTATCTGGTCTTGGATGTCGCGTGGTCTCATCTGGTCCTGCCATGTCCTATGTTGGTCTCTGCTGAGGTTCAGGTGGGCCCACCTTGTTCTCTGAAACTCATGCTGAATCCTTCTTTCCTCTGCTGAAGTCCATTGTCCCTCCCCTGTGGCTCTTCTTAGCCTGACTCCAGGCCTCTGTTGGGCTGCTGGATAGTTCAGTATTTTCGTATTGTGCTGGTTGTGAAGGAACTTCTGGTTCCATTACATGCCACACACAGGCAGTAGGAAATTGTGGTGCTATTTCAGATCCTCATATTCTTAGCAATTTCTAATCTACCTCCTGGGTGGCCCCATATTGCTCTTGTGCCATGTTTAATATGGAGCTTCTCTGAGAGATTTATAGTATTTCCGGACTTTCCCCTGAGAATCAAGAAGAAAGCCCTGAATTTGGAGTTAACTAAATCCATCTAGATGTTTCAGCCACCACTTACTTACTTCAGAGGTGGAGCTAGGAGGGTAGGAAACCAGGATACTCTTATCTCAAGTCTTGCCATACTTTCTTTTCTCTCTCTCTGTTCCGGGACGAGGAGGGCTTTCAGTTCCCCTTCCTGTCTAGAAGGTCCTTCTCATATGATTTATCTTCTTTCTTTTGTAGTCCAGCCTCATGGCCTAGAATTAAAGAATAAATGATCTTAGGGAACCAAATAAGAATTATCAAGGAGGGAAAATATGTTCATGGGAAGCATTTCAAAGGTATTGTCCCAATTATACCTGGGAAGTGCTTGCTTCTTGTCTCAGTTCATCTATATTTTATTCATTCTTTCCATGCAAGGCATTCATCCCACATTATCCTGAGGTGTTCTTCCACTATTTCCTCATGCTCCAATCAAAACCCATTTTTCCAAGAATCATCTATGTAGCTGTGTAAACTTTCTCAATTAAACTCTATCTGATTTCTTCTAAGTCTAAGCTATTCTATGAGTCTCTGGACATTACACTGTCCATACCAATTGTTCTCCAGTTGTTTCATGTGCATTAATTTTTTTTTTAATTGTTAACTTCTTTGAGGGTAGATACCATGTTTTCCTCCATAAGACCTAGTACTGTGTTAAACAGTCATTAACTATTGGACTTCCTGTGTCAACTGTTCATAGGTGAAAAAAAATGGACTGACTGGCTAAACCCTGAAGACAAACTACTTGTGGGAGGTCAAAGACTATCCCATCTTTCCTTTGTCATGTTTTCAGCTAACACTTATTGTGCTCTTACTATGTGCCTCACATTGTGCTAAATGCTTTATTTACATTGTCCTATACAATTCATCAACTTATATTACAGATATGATTTAGAGAGATTAAGTAACTTTCTTAAGGTCACACAATAGTAAGGAACCAAGTCAGAATTCCAACCCAGGTCTATCTGATTCCAAATCCCATGAACTTAAACTACTACTTGCATAGCCACCATTAGTTCAGGTGTCCAGTGTGAGCTTTTTCACAATTCTTTCTAGTTAGCTCTTCAGGATGAGTGAACATTAGTTTAGGTCGCCATTGACTACACATTGTGCTTTTCAGGCATATATTTTACTTCTCTTCCACCCTGAGTAGCAGTGCTTTCATTCTTCATCTGAACACTATTTATCCTCAGGTCTCCCCAGAGCTGATTTTGCAGACCATGTTTCTCAGCTTATGAGAAAACAGTATGAAGAATACCAAATATCTTAGCTTCATAATCTTAGTATCTTTAGGGACTTGGAGTTAGTCCTATCAGTTGTAGGCAAGAGAAGGCAATCACTGAACAGTGAGGAGATTCATCAACCTAAGAAACTGGTGTGCAAGCACTAGCTGAACAAGAGTCATGCACAAGAACTATCGATCACTTGATTCTGTCCCTCTGAAGTTAACTTTCTTTGTGGCTGTGGAAAACAATTTTATGTAGAACTTGGAAAAAGGCAAACAAGGTGACCGAAACATGGTCAGAAAATTGTAGACAACGTTTTAAAATTGCAGATCTTGCTTTTTCTAATATTTCTGTAATGAGCATGTATGACTCATACAATAAGTAGCAACAGTAAGTGTTTTTAAATGAACTGTAGATGAACACATAGCAGGATACAGAAACCTTGAGCTGTGTGTTCTAGCTGAATCTATGTAGGTAAATTGACACTGATGTGAGACTAAGTGGTCAACTCAAACCAAAAGTGGCCTCAGGGATGTCTTACCCAAACTGAAAAAATCAAAGGAAACTGGGCTAGAGGATAAGTTGCAGGTTCAAGTCACAATGGTTGGTGGTCTTAGTAGTCACAATGGGATTTAAATACTAGTCGTCTACTAAAACAATACAAAAACTCACCGCTATGTGGCTACTTACCTCTGTCACCACCCACCAGATGTCTGAGTAGGAGACGAAGGAAGCAGGAGGACTAAAAATAGGGTGCCTGAAAACAGATATATGCAGTCACGGCAGTGTTCTAAAGGTTCTGGCTGATTCTTCCTGAGTTTATGAGCAAGGGCACAGCCTTGCATGGTAGAAGTTTGTGGGGTTTTGGGTGCCATTTTATTATTCTTCTCTGGTGCTACTCTGCCCTTTCGCAGGAAGCCAGTGGCACAGGATTGTCATATTGAAAGGGTATAAGAAAGGTCTGGCTTCAAGAAGTTAAACATCCACAGTAAAGGACCCTTATTTAGTTCAAGTGTTTGGAGAGTGCTGGGCACTGGGAATACAACAATAAATGACATTATCCCTGCTGTCAAGAAACTTCAGTCTTAAGTGAGAAGACAGACTAAAATACAAATTATAACACAATATGATAAATGCAATATGAATGATATGTACAAGGTGCTATGGCAATAGAAAAAAAGGGCAACCTATCCTAGCCTGAAAGTGGGGATGGTTAGAATCATGGAATGCTTCCCGAATATAGTCTTTGGGAACTAGGGATAGTTCCATGTAACTAGGATGCCAAGGAAGGGAACGTGGCATGAGGAGGCATGGCAGGGGATAGGCTTATGAGATAAGGAATATCCACTTCTAGCTTTCTGAAAATGCTAATAAAGAATTACACACTATGTATAATAAATATTAATTTAGAAAGGAATGAAAATAAAAAAAAAACAAGACAATATGTCTGAATGAAAGCAGCTCTGGGAGCCAGGAGCAGCCAGACTTGGGCTATCCCATAGAGGATTTGCTTCTATTCCGTAAGCTACAATGTGTGTTTCTAATTCAGTATTTTTATTTGCTACTCCCATCCCTGTGTTTGGTCTGGATATTTACAGAAGAAGAAAAAGAAAAAAATGAGTGAACGTGGAAGATGAGGAGGAAGCTTATAAAACAGATATTTGAGTAAGAAGATCTTTGTTTGGAATATCTTACAGACTTCCCAAAGCCAACATATTTAACTCCTGACCTCCACATCTCCCCCTACAAATCTGTGCCACAGGTAGCCTCCCCCATCTCAGTTAATGGCAACTCCAACTTTCCAGCTGCTTAGGCCTAAAGTCTTAAATCCCACCCTTCACTATCATATCCCATGTCCAGTCTATTAGGGAATTCTCTACCTTCAGAATACTGCAAATCCCACCCTTTCTCACCATCTCCAGCTGAATCTACATCATCTCTCATCTTGATTACTGCAATAACCTTCCAAAAAGTCTCCCTGCTTTTACTCCTGAACTCCTACAATCTATTCTCATCAGAGGGATCCTTTAAAAATGTAAGTCGAAGTGAAAGAAGCCAACCTGAAAACGCTGTATAATTTCAATTATATGACATTCTGGGAAAGTCAAAACTATGAAGACAGTAAAAAATCAGTAGTTACCATGGGTCAGGGGGAGTGAGGGATGAATAGGCAGAGCACAGAGGACTTTCAGGGCAGTGAAACAGTGAAACTATACTGCATGATACTGTAATGGTGGATACATGTCATTTATGTTTGTCCAAACTCATAGAATGTACCATTCGCAGAGTGAACTATGGTCTTTGGGTGATAATGATGTGTCAATTAGGTTCATCAATTGTAGCAAATGTACTACTCAGGGTGGGGGATGTTGATAATGGGGGAAGCTATGCATGTGTGGAGGCAGGCTGTTCATGGGAAATCTCTGTACCTTCCTCTCAATTTTGCTGTGAACCTAAAACTGCTCTAAAAAAATAAAGTCTTTTTTTAAAAAGTAAGTCAAATGATATCACCCAAAACCCTGCACAACTTTTCCACCCAGATTAAAAGCCAAGTTCTTTTATTTCTTTTTAAAAATTTTTTATTAATACTTTTAATAGGCCATTTAAAGGACTTTACAAAGTTCTTAATGAATCTCTTTAGGAGCTTTGCTCTGCCTATTCCTTCTGTCGGAAATACTATTTCCCCGGTAGTCTACTTAGCTAATTCCTACTATTCCTCAAGTCTTTGCTAAAACTTCACCTCTCAGTGAGAGGAACACTGACTACTCTAGTAAGTATTATAACCCACTACCCTCACCCCCAGGCCCTCCTGATCCCTCTCACCCTACTTCACGTTTTCTTTTTTCCAAGTCCTTATCACTTATAATATATAGTATATTTGTTATCTTTATTGTTTAATTTGTTTTTGTTTTTTTTTTTTTGAGACAGAGTCTCACTCTGTTGCCTGGGGTGAGTGCCGTGGCATCAGCCTAGCTCATGGCAGCCTCAAACTCCTGGGCTCGAGCAATCCTACTGTCTCAGCCTCCCGAGTAGCTGGGACTACAGGCATGTGCCACCATGCCCGGCTAATTTTTTCTGTATATATATTTTTAGCTGTCCAATTAGTTTCTTTCTATTTTTGGTAGAGACGGGGTCTCGCTCTTGCTCAGGCTGGCTTAATTTGTTGTTTTTTTGTTTTTGAGACAGAGTCTTGATCTGTTGCCCAGGATAGAGTGCCATGGTGTCAGCCTAGCTCACAGCAACCTCAAACGCCTGGCTCAAGTGATCCTCCTGCCTCAGCCTCCCAAGTAGTTGGGACTACAGGCGAGCACCACCACACCGGCTAATTTTTTCTATTTTTGGTAGAGATGGGGTCTTGCTCTTGCTCAGGCTGGTCTCAAACTCCTGAGCTCGAGTGATCCTCCTGCTTCAGTCTCCCAGAGTGCTAGGATTGCAGGCGTGAGCCATCATGCCCAGCCCATTGTTTAATTTCTTGTCTCCCCCCTGCTAGGTTATAAATTCTGCGAGGAATTATTTGGTTCACTGATGTATCTGCTTAGAACACTTAAATGTTGAATGGATGAATGGATGGATGAGTGAATGAGTGAATATATTCAATTGAAAGCTCCACTTTCTTAGTGCTTCTTCCTGGTTGGTAAAAAGAAAAGATAAAAAATAAAAAAGAGAGAAAGCTCCACTTTCTATTACTCGAATTTTCCATTCTTAAAATATCTTAGAAGCTAATACTAAGAAACTGAGGGATGAGTCCCATGCATCTTAATTCCAGAGGCTGACTGAGAAAAGAAAAGAAAAATCTGCCTTAGGCATGATGACCATGGGGGAGGAGAGAGACACCTTGTGAGCTATTCCTCCAAGGAAGACAGCAATTACAATCTAAAAGATTAGCTGACCACTAATATTTTAACATTATAGTGTATATTCTTGTTGTCCAGAAGTTTTATATACATATACTGTTAAATTTATCAGATCTTTTTCTCCATGGATTTTGTTTGCATTTATGTGTTCTTCAAGGCCTTTCCTACCATGAAGATTATAAACATCTTCTTTTATGCTTGTTCTCATGGTCATATAATTTAAGTTATAATTTTTGTTATTGTTTTTTAATTTGGGTCTGGTCTTTAATCCATCTGGAATTTATGCTTGTGATTTGTCAGAAGTAGGGAGATAACATCATTTTTCACAAATGCACATCATCCCAAACCATAACAGTCCAGCCTTTCCTCATTGATTTGAAATATCACCTTATCACACAGTCTGTTTTTTAATTCTTTGTTCCTTTGATCCATTTTTCTATTCTGACACCAATACCAAACTATTTTTAATCACTATGACTTTACACTATATTTTTATTTTCTGGTGGTAATCTCTGGTCTTAACATTATAATTCACTATAATTTATTACTAATTTTAGCCTAAATCAACCATATATTCAATCATGTGGTAAACATTTTTGAGCATTTACTATGTGCTATGTGCTAGAAATAAAAATATTGCTGACTGGACTCAATTGTCCAAATGTAAATTTCATGGATTGGGATCTAGACTCTACTTTTTTAATAAAGGTTTTTTTGGGGGAGAGGGAAAGGGATGGCAAAATTTATTTTTCTTAAATATTGCTTAAGTTGCTGATATATCCATAAGCAAGAAAAATCAGCTTTGCTAAATTTTTCTGAAGTAATAAATCTAAATATGAATCAGAAGTTAGAGCTCTAATGGAAAAAGCCTAAAAATGTGGACAAAGGCTAAGGAATGAGAAAAGTAGAATGTTGTGTAATATCCTAACATCATTCTTACTACAATTTATTTCCTAGCTTTGGTCTACCAATTAGGTGACAGATGAATTTTCACATAAAAATTAGGGCAAGGTCTTTCCTCTTCCTCTATTAAACTTACATTGAGAGTTACGCACCAAGTCATGCCCAGTGAAGCATCAAAACATCCTAGGAAGATCCTGTGTGTATGTGCTCACAAGTACATTTAATTGCATGTTCCTACTCCCTCAGATCACTTACATGAAATCTAATGAGATTAGCCAGGATTCATGACCTAACTTGTCGGCCTAATGCTATTATATTTTACGTCCCCTTCTTCATTACTGAAGTCAAAAGACTTACTTTAATCTTAATGTCAATCTAGACATTATTGGATGGTACCTATGATTAAGAACCCACCTTAGTAACTAGTTCTTGTCTTACCACACTCTCCAAAGAGCATAGGCTTCTCTTGCACAGGAAGAGAGTGCTTTGTTACATTTGGGGCTGTCGTCTAGAAGATGCGATGAGTCCCAGAGTAGGCATGGGTTGCTTGAGGTGGGGTTTGGGATCACAAAGTGCATATGGAATAAACCAAGACTTCAAGATTTGAGATCACTGAAGAAGACCAAGGAAATGCCTGGGCCCTGGAGCATGTCAGATACATGCCATCTCCCTAAGATCACTAAGCAGGATTAAAGCTCCAGAAAGATGAAAAATGAACATTCAGTTGTAAAATTCAGAAAGCACACAAAGATGTGACAGCATTGGCCTTTGAAGAACATATCCTAGAACAGTTGTTCTTAACCTTGTTTTCATATCCTCTCTAGTATTGCAGACTGTTTTTGAGACCCTGACCCAGAGTAGAGATTCAAAATAAGAAACTTTCCTTACTTATCTATTCTAGAAAGAAGTACAATCACTAAAAGAGGAAGAGGTCTGTTCATTAACTCTCATAACTACCCCAGAGCTCCTTACCAGAATTTTAGAACAAAAATATTCAAAGATGAAATGGAGAAGCAAAAATTATTGTCCAACTTTAGTTCTCAATCTGGCTGCATCTCTAACTGCTGCAGAGTACTGTTAATGATATTGTGATCCAGCACCAGTACATTCTGAGTGCTGCTCCAAAGCCACAGAGTAAATACTGCTGACAAAACTTCTAAGTGCTCTAATGAGTAGAGTTTGGGAAATGAATAATTCCTTAACTGAGCATGATGCATTTATAGGGTTAGAGGTGGAGGGCATGCTTAATCTGGTAATCACTTACAGAAAATGTGGGTAATTTCTCTGGAGAGAACAAGCTCAATTACTCATAATGCACCATACTGGGCAGTGCTCAAGAGAATAAGCACTACTGCACTACTAATTTAGGTCTGGCACACATCCACATTCTCCTAACAACCTCCCTTTCCTCCTTTTTTTCCCCCCCAAAAAGTAATGAAATAATAATGATCGATGGCATGATCTAAGCCGTAGCATAATGGAAGGTATAAGCTGGGCTTTGGAGTCAGATCTAGGTTAGAATTCTGATACTATCTACTATATAGCTCAGAACACTCATTTCATCATAGCATTCTGCTTTGATCTGCTCCTGAAAGCTGGAGGTAGGCTGTAGTAAACTCAGAAACTGGAAACACAGAACAGCCTTTTCTTACCCTAATTATATTCCTGCCAGTGATCTAGTACTTGGCCCATTGATAGCCTCATCAGATACCTGCCTTTGTTTCCCAGGACTCACCCATAATCATAAACAATGACTTCACTAGAAAGGGTGCAGGGAGGCGGCCAAGCTCCCTACAAAAAACCGGGTCCCTTTGGTAGGGTTGCAAGGGATAAGAAAATAATAAAGAATGGAAAATAATGGCAATAAAAGAATACACAGAGACGAAGGTATAGTTTTCTAGATTTATCAAGATTATAGGCAAAGCGGGTGCTCAGGGGGCCTGGATTTCTCCGTCAATCTCGAAGGCCACGAATGAAGTCTTACGTGGTCATTTATAGGTAACAGTGATCGGCTGCCAGGGGTAACAGACTTATATAACAGCAGGTGGTTCTTCTTAGGTTAACAGTTTTTCAGAAGGCTTCTACAGTTCCCTTAACTAATTCTATCTACGTGAACAAATGGTTACAAAATCTTTCAAAGATTAAATTCTAAGTTCTAAGGTAAATTTATCACTTAACAGAGGGGTTAAACAGAGATATATTGGCTCCATGTTTTCTTTATCAGGTTATTGTCAATGGAGACAGGTAGTCCAGAGTTTTAAGCAGGAACTGCCCCTTGGGCTAATTGCTTTTAGCCATAGGTGGGCTGTTACAGCAGCTGTCTGTTATGGGCAGGCACTCTTTGGTCAGCTCTCACCCTTTAGTTTTTAACAGATCTGCTTTGCTTTACAAAGCAAATCCAAACCTTTAGGTCTGAGAAACTCAGTGCCTTGTGGGATACAGCCGCTACTGTCTTTCGGAGATGCCCTCCTGACGTGCAACAGCTTTTGATATGCAAACTAACACGTTCACATATTCCTTCAGGGCAAAGCTCTGCAAAACTCCTGAGACATATCCTGTCCCCAATGTATTTATATTAATTCATGGAGCAAGAAAAGGGCTCTCATAAAGGCTCAGGAAAACTGAAGTTAGGCTATTTATTTTAGCTGTTTATTGAGCTTGTTTTCTCTTAGGAGCCTTCATGTAAGAATATTCCTCTAACAAAGCCGAGATTGCCCTCTGCATACACTTTGGTTTGCGTTTGCTACTTAGTTTTCATTTTAATCACCTTTCATATCCATTAATATGCAAAGTAAATACAAATAGAGAAAAGGATTCTGTGCCATACTAGGTGCATTAAGATGTTAACAATGATAGTTAATGATCATTTAGGCACTTGTAGAATCTCAAGATACTGCTAAGGTTTCCAAGATTAAAGACTATCAAGAAATACTACAGTGGTACACTTAGTACCACCAAAGCCACTATGTTTTGAGATGTGAATTTCACAAGATATGCATAATTTAGATGACAAATTAAATCTCAAATTTTATGGATGAATAGCTATTTTATTGATCTCCTAAGGCTCACCAGTAAACAGATTGTTCACTTAAAGGGGTAACTGAGGAGTTTAATGAAGATACCAAACACAAGGGGTTAGCATAAAAAGACTCCCAGCCTTTTTGGCACTAGGGACTGGTTTCATGAAAGACAATTTTTCCACTGACAGTGAGGGGTGGAGGGAGGAGGCGGAGCTCAGGCAGTGATGCATAGCCCTGTTGGCCTGTGGCCTAACAGGCCACAGCCCGGGGGTTGGGGACCTAAGGTTAGCAGGGTTAAGGAAAACAAAGTCAAGATGGTAAAGTACCTCAGTGGTGTCCATTAGATCTTTCTGCAATGAAAATGTTCTAAATCTACACTAATACAGTAGCCATTAGCCACACATGGCTATTAAGCACTTAAAATGTGGTGTGACTAAGCCACTGAATTCTTACTTATTCTTAATTTGTTTAAGTAGCCACATGTTGCCAATAGCTACTATATTGGACAGTACAGCTCAGGTCTAGCAAAGAGCCATTGTAACTCCTAGACCTGAAGAGGTAAGGAAAAGGAACAATTACTGAAACCTGGAGCAATGCAGAATTAGAGCTCTGTCTTATAGGAGAGAACTACATGACAGGAGCTGTAGCCTTTGATGGAAGAATACAGCCACTGCCAACCTGAGACTGACTGGAAACAGCTGGGAATAAATACCCTGACTTGGCCAGGTGTGGTGGCTCACACCTATAATCCTAGCACTGTGAGAGGCCAAGGCAGGAGGATCACTTGAGGTCAAGAGTGTAAGGTTGCAGTGAGCTATGATGATGCCACTGCAAAAAAAAAAAAACAAACCCTGACTCACTCTTCTTGCCTCCATTCCCCTCTGGTGTTTCTGACTGGTAGGACTCAACCAAAAACTAGACAGGAGAGCTCATTGATGCAGTCCATAAAGATCAGCCTCCTGATGCACAGAACACAGTGAAGGGTGGAGAAAAGATCTAGAGCTAAACATTATACAAAAGGAATTATACAAAATGTACGAATTGAGGCATCAAACAGCTGGCTTATTGGCACTTATAAATCTAAACAAATACAGACCTAAAAGCAAAAAAA
The DNA here is from genome assembly GCA_004363605.1 of Indri indri. Classification (NCBI taxonomy): domain Eukaryota; kingdom Metazoa; phylum Chordata; class Mammalia; order Primates; family Indriidae; genus Indri; species Indri indri. The sequence goes on along the minus strand of RJWJ010007572.1, from coordinate 43,057 downwards.
ATTGATCAAAAGCTTGTTTGTAAAGACCTACAAATGTTCCTGTTGTTAAAGCTATCCTAGAGTTCTGTGTTGCATTAAACAGTAACAATGCTTTAATCAAATTGCAACTGTGTTCACTTCAGGTTTCATACATGAAGAATTAGGTCAATACCGTGTTCCTACAACTACATTCAACCAAGGATCTGTGTGAAACTTTTTCCAAGGTTCCATCTCAAATTACAAGGCCCTGGATTGGGAAACTTTTTACTTGACTCAGGCTAAAGGCCATTTAAACTCAATAAATGGGTAAACTTAGATTAGAAAATTAGAGGAAGACCAATAAACTGGATACATGAATCCAAAGTCTCCTACTCTACAACTGTATGGTCACTATCTTCAGCTGTTTTAGTTTTGTACTGTCTCTCTGATTGTTGGTATGTATTTTAACTTTTTCACTTTCTACCCCGAATAGTGCTAAGGGGGGAAGAAAAAAGAGGTGGAAAGGAAGGAGTGGCAAAATCTATAGCTAGAGGCAAGTTCTATTTGTGGAAACCTTTATTGTCTACTTCAGTGGGTCCTGAACATATCGAGAGTCCAGTCCTTACTGCCCAGCACTTAAGGAAGAAAGGTCTAATGTTACTGGATGGCGGTTGAAGTAGGTGCCAAAGGAAAAGCAGTTCCCACCACCTCCAAGGAGCAGAAGCTGTTGCTCTTCAGCAAGAAGGATGCTGGTATGATTGTGTAACATTAATGGCCACGGCACATATGTTGTGTCAATCTGATACTCAGAGCTCAAGCCTGTAGTCAAATTGATAACAGTCACTCCAGGAACTGAGGAGGAATGAATCCAGACCCCTCCGACCAGTAGAAGCTTTCCATTGAGCACATGAGCTGTGTGAGAGTACCTTGGGGTAATGGGAGGGTGGATGTCTATTGATTCCCAGAGGAATCCACAAGAGATTGGTCTCAGAAAGAGTACAGAGTTCAACAGCTCCTCGGAAGCCCCGAGACCTCCAGCAATAAGGGCTCCCCCTTGCCAACTGCAGGCACTGTGGGAATGCCGAGCTTCAGGTGCTTCCCCCTCCACTGGGATCCTGACCCAAGCCATTGTGTCTACATTTAGGAAATGCCAGTCACTTAGTACAGGCTCCTGCACACTTCGACCTCCATACACAAACAAATATTTCTGATTCTGATAGGACACTTCTGTTGCTGAATGCCGCCAACATGACAAAGTGAAATCTTCTTTTAGGCCAGCCTTTGTTAATGTCACCTTCAGGTCCTCAGTGCTATTATCCTGACTCTTACAAAAATGAAGTTGGAGAAACCCCAAGGCTGGATTTACTGGGGATAGCCTCCCTCCCAGAACCAAAACCTGAGTATCTGAAATTCTTGTCATGGTGTGATAAAGGCGTCCATCCCACTGAACTTCAATCCCATGACAGCATATTTGGCTGCCTTTCCATTCAAAGTCACAATATCTTGAGAGCAAGTGAAGCTTGCTCACTCGGCAGTGCCGCCCCTCCTGCTCTCCAAACCCTCCTGCACTGAGAATAATGTCCGGGCTCAAGAGGACAGAGGCGTGGCCGTATCTCTTAAGGTTTGGGCCGGGGCTGTCACTAGTAACTACACTAGCAGGGAAGACCCCCGAAGGGGAAACAGGATCTATCCGAGGAAAGGCCTCCGAGGATGGAAACATGAGAGGTTGGGAGAGGGTGTCTCCCCTGGCAGCTGCCAGAATGAAATAATGGGCGCACTTCAGATGCCACTCCTCAAACTCGTCAAAGGGTTCAAGATTTTCCATCCGCCGGCGTTCTTCTGCGGGGAGAAAGCGGCGATAGAATTCATTCATGTCCACGGCACTGCAGGCAGTCCAGCCAGCTTGAAGAAAGCGGCGCCGCTGGGCCTCCACGTCAGGAAAGTGGTCCAGGCCATGCAGAGGAGAATTTAGCTGCCAAAAATGTTGCAGCATGAACTGGCCAAAGGCGTCTTGAGGCTTCATCTGCTCATAGATCACGAAAATGGCATTAGGAAAACGCTGGGCTGCCCAGGCGATGAGGGCCGCAGCACTGTCAGGCTCGAGGTAGGTTAGCACGGCCTCGGCCAGGAGCAGGGTGGGTGAGACCGCGTCAAGGCCCGCGGCGGCCAGGGCCTCGTCCAATCGCTCGAGCTGCCGCAGGTCCAGGCCCAGGATGCGGTAGTCCGAGCTCTCAAAGCACAGCGCTGACGCGGGGTCCCCCTTCTGGAAAGGCCCGGTCAACGCGTACAGTTCCGGCGTCTCGCTAATCCTCTCCGCCTTGCGCCGCGCCACGTCCGGGAAATCCACCTCCCAGACTGCAGCCCGGGCCAGGTGGCCAGCAGTTTTGAGGCGAAAATACAGTGAGTCGGATCCGGCGCCCAGGGACAAGATCTGCGTGCGAGCCGCGTCACGGGGCACGCACGTCCGCTCCAGGAAGGCGCGCACGCAGTGCCGCACGGCGCGTGCACGGACGTAGTATCCTCGGTGAATGAGTGGCGCGCGGCGCGCGGCCCCCGGGACCAGCAAGGCGGTGAAGGCGTCTTGTACGTACCCGCGCGCGGCCAGGGAACTCTTGCTGAGGGCGCTGCTGTCGTTGGTGCTCTGTACTGCTCCCGCCCGACGCTCGCGGCTCCGTGGCCCCATGGCTAGGAGAGACTCAGGAACGGCGGTCGGTCACAGTTGTGAGCCGCTTCTTTTGCCGTACAGTACACACTTCAGGGACCTCTGTACGGAAGCCTCTCCCCTCCTCCTCGGCTTCCCTTCCGCAGATGGTGTGCGTCACTTCCGGGAACAGCGCGCCTCCATCAGAATGGAGGACGGTGTAGCTTGTACTGAGTGCGACTGTGATTGACCTTTTTTTCATTCTCCCGCATTACGTTTTCCTGGGTAGGCGGACGGCTACCGCTGTGACACGTGTATTAGGGGTGCGCGGGTTGTCACTTTTTTACAAGTCTTCCAGGCTGAAGGGAAAACTTGTCTAAGTCCTCATAGTTGAGAAATCGCTAAGAGGTGAGTCTTTGGGTACTGATGACCTGACTTCCTTGGACGGCTGAAGGAGGGTCTGGGAAGGATCTAGAAGGGTCAGCACTACGCACCTTTAGCCGGCAAGGATTAGTTGGTGTCTTTCGATGCTAATTTATTTAGTACTCTAATCGTTGCAAAAGAGAACCCATTTAAGTCTGAAAAATCAGTGAGGCCAGGTGCAAAGTGAAGAAACTAACCTTTACAGATAATTTACAGATATTTACAATAAACATACCCCCCACAGATATAGACTGCTGATACCCTTGTATTCCTAGTCCTGTGGTAGGCTGACAGTGAGTTAACCGTTCGCCTCTGTTTCTCATCGTTAGAATGACACACCCCTCCACTTCCAAAAACCTGTGGATTCTGAAGTAGTGTTGAATATGTCCGCTGAAGAGGGGGTCACTGAAGAGAATGATTATTCCCTGTGATATGTTCTGAGCTTTATTTTTAAGGAATAAATCCAGGTTGGAATTTAAAATAATCATAAAGTTTCAACATTGGGTATCGGAGTCATCAATAGGAAACCGCTTCCACAGATACATAGGAAATTTATAATTTATTAGTTGGGATTTGGTGACTGACCGGCTGAAATAGAGAAGGAAACCAGGATGAATGGTTAACTTGAGGTAATATTGCATAATGGTTAAGAGCATGAGTTTTGGAGCCCAGCCAATTTGAGTATTGGAATCAAGAGAAAGTTTGAGTCAGGATAAAGATTTGATAATTGAAAAATGTCATTTAGATACGGTGTTTAAGAGCTCATTAATGACTTTAGGGGGCCGGGCACGGTGGCTCACCCCTGTAATCCTAGCACTCTGGGAGGCTGAGGCAGGAGGATCCATTACACTCAGGAGTTCAAGACCAGCCTGAACAAGAGTGAAACCCTGTCTCTACAAAACCAGAAAAATTAGCCGGGGGTTGTGGTGTGTGCCTGTTGTCCCAGTTACTTCAGAGGCTGAGGTAGGTGGATCGCTTGAGCCCAGGAGTTTGAAGTTGCAGTGAACTAGTATGATGCCACTGTACTCTACGCAGGGTGATAGAGCCAAACTGTCTCAAAAAAAAACAACAAAAAACCCAAAACAAACAAACAAACTTTAGGGAGAGTAGTTTCCGTGGAGCAAAGCAATGAGGGCAGAATCCATGTTTCAGTGAATGGGAGACAAGTTAATGGAGGCATTGAATCTAAATTATACTTTCAAGGCGCTTATCATGGAAGGAAAGGAGAGACGGGGCAGTAGCTAAAGAATAATGTGGGGTAAAAGAGTTTTTTCTTTTGTTTTGTTTTCAGGTGGAAGCAAATACTGCACATACATGTTAGTCCCATGAGGGAAATCAGCCAGTAGAGGGGAAGAGGTTGAAGGAACAGAAAAACAAGAAGATAACTCACCGGTGGAGTAACCACTTGGACTAGATAGGACGAGACGGTATCCTGGGTACATATTAGTCTTGGGGACAGGAAAATGGATCCTTTTTCTCTGACTCGTGAGGAAAAAAAGAGTATGGATAAAGATAAGCTTAGGTGTGGGGTAGGGCAGAGAGAAATAGAAGGAATTCATGCCCGATTTTGTATTCTTTATAAGGGATTGTCAGTTTATTGTAAGGTGGTTGGATCTGGTAGAACAGTTGAGGAATTTGGAATTGCCTCTGTAGGAACTGGGAGAAGGACCCAGGGAAGTTTGCTGGGTCTTTGGTTCCTCATCTCTAAAATGAGGGGATTAAGTTCTGCTTTATAAGGTATCTCAGGGTTGATTGAGGGCCTAATAGAAAAAAAAAAAAGGAGTTGAAGGACTTTGGAAAGATATATAGCACTGTAGAAAGGAATTTATTTAATGACAAGTTAGTAAAATATAGATGTTATGTTAAAAATAGTACTTTTTTGCAAAGAGCAGATCAAGAAAAGTGATTCAAGAAGAAAGAGAATGGAGCAAAATTTGTGATTTGGATGCCTTATGACTGTTTTGTTTATTTAAATCTCAGTTTATTCTTATGTGAAATGGGGATAATAATACCTGATGGGTTGTTTTGAGGATTTAAATAATTTCTAAGACACTTAGCACAGTGCCTGGCTCCTAGTAAGTGCATAATAAATAGTAGCAAGTTTTTTATTCTGAATTCCATTTTTGGGTGGGGGGAGTATGAAAAAAGTTCCCTGGAACAGGAAACTTGGTTTTGGCCCTGCTCTAATTTGATGAAATATTACTAATGGAGAAAGGCAACAAACCCTGGGATAAGATTTCCATTAGTAATATTTCATCAAGTTAGAGCAATTCATAATAATAAAGCTGTTTTTGCAAGCACTGTTTTTTTAAATTCTTTTAAAAATTATCAAATATTACATGCTTGTTGTAAAAGCTTCAGATTGCACAAAAGTGTATAAGGTAAACAAAATACTCTCCCCTAACCTTTCCCACTTCCAAACCACTTTCTAGTGGTAACAATTTTCTGTATATCCTTTCATATATGTTTTAGGTGTAACAGTATAAATAAATTAACGTGTGCATATTTGTTATGTGTGTGTATATATATACACACACGTTTATAAAGTCATCTCTCTAAACTATATTTTTGAAAGTGACACTGTCATCTTTCCATATAGATATTCAATTGGATATATAATTAATAATTTAGTCAGTACACTACTGATGACATTTAGGTTATTTCCAGCTTTTTGCTGTTATAAACGATGCTATAAGAAATATATTTGTTCATGAAAGATATAGGATAAATTCCTACAAGTAGAACTATTGGGTCAAAAAATATGTGTTTTTCTTAATAGATAAGATATTGCCAAACTGTTTTCCAAAAAGATCATACCAAGCTCTGCTCCCACCAGAGCTTTTACTCATATCTTTACCAATATTGGGTATTATTCTTCTGAGATTCAGATGTTTTATGAATATTTTTGTAAGTTAAATCTTCCATGTGAACTTTAACATAAATTTTTAAGGAATAATTTAGGGAATATTTTGATTGATACTTTATAAGTTAATTTATGGGAAATTGGATTTACCTATGCAAGAATAAGGTATATTTTCTCATTTTAATGAAGTTTTTTATGTTTTTTAGTAGAGTTATTAAATAGCATTGATTAAATAGTCCATCTTTTTCATTTATTACTACTTATTAAGCTCTTACCTTGGCATTACATTGAAATGCCACTTTTATCTCACATTGGGTTGGCCTTTCTGTGGATTTCTATGGCTCTCTTTAGTCCTGTACAAGCTATTTTCTTTGTTGCACATTATATTATCTTGGTAACTTCTTTTTTTTTTTTTTTATTGAGACAGAGTCTCACTCTGTTGCCCTGGCTAGAGTGAGTGCTGTGGTGTTAGCCTAGCTCACAGCAACCTCAATCTCCTGGGCTCAAGCAATTCTCCTGCCTCAGCCTCCCGAGTAGCTGGGACTGCAGGCATATGCCACCATGCCTGGCTAATTTTTTCTATATATTTTTAGTTGTTCAGATAATTTCTTTCTATTTTTTTTTAGTAGAGGTGGGGTCTCGCTCTTGCTCAGGCTGGTCTCAAACTCCTGACCTTGAGCGATCCACCTGCCTCAGCCTCCCAGAGTGCTAGGATTACAGGCATGAGCCACCGCGCCCAACCTTGGTAACTTCTTTAACTCTGTGAAATATCAATTTATTGATTTGTAATATAGTAATAATATTTTATAAGATTATTGTGAGAATTAAAGATAGTATTATTAAATCCTAGCACTCTGGGAAGCCGAGGTGGGTGGATCGCTCAGGGTCATGAGTTCGAGACCAGCCTGAGCAAGAGCGAGACCCCGTCTCTACTAAAAAATAGAAAGAAATGATCTGGACAACTAAAAATATATATATAGAAAAAATTAGCCGGGCATGGTGGCACATGCCTGTAGTCCCAGCTACTCGGGAGGCTGAGGCAGAAGGATTGCTTGAGCCCAGGAGTTTGAGGTTGCTGTGAGCTAGGCTGACGCCACGGCACTCACTCTAGCCCAGGCAACAAAGCGAGACTCTGTCTCAAAAAAAAAAAAAAAAAAGATAGTATTATTAAAAGTACCTGCCACATACCTGGCAGGTTCTGAGTAGATGGAAGCTGTTATTCCTGTCAGTATCATTATCATTAATAGGTGAGAACCCAGAGAGGTTCAAGGTGGCTACTTTGAAAATCACTAAATTTCATTTGGAATTTCATCTTAATTTAATAAGCCACTTTCAGAGGTGAAGGGAAATGAGGATTTATTTATCACCTACAGTGAGCTAGGCATTGTGCTAGGTGCTAGAGTGGTAGAATAATCAATAGGACCTATGCTCAAGAAACAAAGTCTGATGATGGAGAAAGACAAGTAAAGCAGTGATTGAGATACAATGTGATAAGATACTGAGTTAAAGTAGTCACTGGCTCATGTGGGAGCATAGAAGGGGGGATTTAAATTACTTTTTTAATCCTCGCAGCTACTGTGTATTTTTAATCCCATTTTTACAAATAAGGAAACTGAAGCCATGAGAGTGACTAAAGGCACACAGTACTAACCTGCAGAAGTGGTAAAAGGACAAACCTAGGTCCGTCTGACTCCCAACACCTCTGCTCTTCCTTTATATATTTTAAATATTTCAAAAATGTAAATTTTATTTTTATCCAAAATAGGCCTTATAAAATTTCTAATTTTTGAAGTAGTTATAGACAGGGTCCCAATAGGTAAGGAATATACTCTACTAAATTTCAGGTTTTAATACACCTTTTACAAGTTTGAGGCCTTTTCCTATTTCTAGTTCAGATTGTTTACTAACCATTTCCCCACCTCAAACACACTTAAATTAGCTTTGGAGGGGTTTTTGCTTTTTGAAGAATAAATAAGCAAAATCCTGTTTCTTTGCTCTTATGTCAACATCCAAAAATATTCCCATTTGTTTGAGTAGGTGAAGCTGAGCCCAGAGCTACACATATAGCTAATCTTATCAAAATGTGTAGAAGGAAAGCAATCTGAAGGAAATTTGGGACCACAGAATTTACTGGCTGAAATACATTGTATTGTTCGTACCAAGAGGGAAGGACTATTTTTTTTCCTGCTAAAATCACAATGGAGGCGGAAGAACAGCAACAACCATGGAAGACAGACTTTTACTTGGAATTGCCAAAAGTGGTGAGAATTCAGCTGCAGAATTCTTGAGTGGTTGCTAATTAAATGACTTTTATGTTGTTCTTTTTCGCAAAAGAAAAGTAAATTTTGTAGGCAGAATTTGTAAACTTTAAAAGTTATGTAGCTAAATTATATAGGCAGTTTGCCTAGTACAAACTGCAAAGATCCCGTGCCTGGTATGATACTGTGAAACTATTGGACACTTGATAGGTTTTTACTGATTGTATTCTCTTGTGTTAGGAACTTCATGCCCACTTGAATGGATCCATTAGTTCTAATACCATGAAGAAATTAATAGCCAAGAAGCCAGATCTTAAAATCGATGACCAGATGACTATGATTGACAAGGGAAAGAAACGAACTTTAGAAGAGTGAGTTTGGGGAGGTTGTGTCATACTTCTTTTTTTTGTGTATCAGTATTTTGAGATTGTAAGTAGTAAGAATTCAGATTTTACTAATTAGAAAGAATGGGGTAGGCATCTGCCATGGAGAGTATAACTTAACATATAGCATTTTTTTCAACTGTCAGACTATTGACAGTATTTTTAGTGATTTGTGTTGTTTGTGAAGTTATGCTAAATTGGAATATTCTTTAGACTTAATATAGGCATATTGAATTTTGTCCCTGTGTCTGAGGTGGGGTTAGAGAAGGGGAACTATTATTTCTCACTTAAAAATATCATTAATGTTTTATTTTCAGTCATTTGATTATCTTTCCAGGTAAATGTAATTTTCAAAAAACTTTGTAGTTCTTTGTAAATATAAATATATAGTTACTGTTAGCCTAAAATCTGTTAATTCTGCTTAGTTTCTCTTGAGTGACAAGTTTTTGATGAATAGGATATGCTAAAACTTTTCATTTATGTTGCAGATGTTTCCAGATGTTTCAAACTATTCATCAGCTTACTAGTAGCCCTGAAGATATTCTAATGGTGAGACATGAAGGAATTTTAGATGGTTAAGATTATGAAATAATTTATGCCCTTTTGTTGTTGCACATGACCTTTCATTTTTACTTTTATTAAGAGTCTAATGAAAAAATTTTTTTTATGGCAACTCTTTTCAAAACCAATATAAGACATTTGCCTAAGAGCTAGTATAAAAAGACTGTGTTTGTTGTAAAAGATGTGAGGAAAGAACTAAGATGAGCATCTTCTGTTGGATTGAAGACCATATGGAAGACAATATCTGGTCCTGTTTTTAATATATAATATATGAAATATTTGACCACAGATGGGCATGTCCTTGATAGGGCTTTGTCTGTATTGTGTAGGAAACTTTTAACTGCCTGAGTGGACATTATAGAGAATGAAGAAGTTCAAGAAGAACTTATAGATTGAGTGATTAATCCCTAGGGAAATTGTGCCTTCTCTCTGGGGATGAAGGAGTAGAGGGTGCCACTATGTTCTCTTATCTGAAGCTCCATGATACTAGAGTCTGACATGGAAGACTGGCTTCTGTATCATTGATCTGACCAGGATGGCATTTTAAAATGTCTTCTTTGTAAATGGAGAGAAACAAAATCTTGTCAGTGTTGTTAGCCTTTAGAAAAAAAATGTAAAGGAAGTATAACCTGTGTTTCTAGAGAAGTTAACTTTTGATTGCTCAAGAAAAAATTTTCCCCCTTGGTCAAGACTGATCTTCATGATAAGTAATAAGTAAATTAATCACCTTTTGGAGGAGAGTTAACTCTAATAGTTTAGTTCAACAAAAGTTGACTGAGGGCCTGTAGTGTTCTAGGTACTGTGCTAAAAACCTGGAGATATAAGGAGAGATAGACAGTCCCTGCCTCCACGAAATTTCTGGTCAGGTTGGAGAGACAAACCCATAAGCAGATAAATGCAACATAATGTGATAAATTTTGTGTTAGAAACATGCACAAGAATTTATAGAAACCCAAAAGGGCATTCTCTAATTAGCCACTCAACAGATACCATTGAACACTCCTAGGAATTTCTACCACAGGGCTCTGGTCTCACCTAGTTGCTGAGTGTTACGGAACAAAAAGATGAAATTTGAAATTCTGAAAGCTTAATGGGTATAATAATGCTATGTGTATCACTACATTCATTTCAGAATGAAAGTTGAAAAGCTCTATTAAGTGAGTTGTGAAACAAGGTTTTGTGCATTTGACTTAGTGCTACTGGATGAGCATCTTTAGGTGGTTCAGAGGATGACTGTGAGGGGCCCAATATTATAGATGAAACATCTGTGAGAGGAAGCTAAGAGATCATTTGTAAATGTGGAACTCAGTGTGGGGGAATCACTTAAAACTCTAGTCAAGTTGACCTGGGTATAATCTCAAAGAGACAGGATTCGAATGTGGCTGAGAAAATGATATTCACTATTACATGTACCAAACATTATTCTCAGGACTACTCTCTGAAGTAGGTATTTTTGCTGTTCCTTTTTTGCAGATGGAAAAAAGCCTTAAAGAGTTTAAGCGTAACTTGTTTAAGGTTACCCACAGAGAGTAAGTGGAAGAACTGACGTTCTCTATCTGGTTCCAGAACTCATTTCCCATTCAAGCTATACAGTCTTACAGACCTTTGAGTAAGCAGGAACTTAACTAATTGTGATGTACTCTATCTGGAAAAAGAATTTGAATAGATACTCTCAGTCCAGAGCATAGGAGAGGGAAGAGCAAAGAGTAGCCCTCAGTACCCATTGCACAGAACAGAAAGGGCTAAATCTGGCAGACACAAATGTGACCCCGGGGAAGGGTTCTTGGATGTGGGTTAGGGATAATTCCACAGGCCTCACTGTGGCCTAGATAAATCTTCCTCCCTTTGCTCTTGTTACATACTTGCCAGCAACCTTTTCATTGTTCAGTTGGTTTCACAGGTACCTAACTGCCCAGGAAGGCGGGGGGCCTTGGACAGTGTATATGATCACTTCAGTCACTGAAAAGGACCATTTCATACCCTCACTTCTATTTACCTCTCCTTTGTCAAGCAGGTTTCTGCATTAGTCTCATGAGCTGGGGTAGGGTGAGTTGGTCCCTCTGGGTCTCTTCATTTCTGAGGCAATGCAAGATCCAGGTTCTTCACCTTGCAAAGATAAGGCATCAGTGGCAGCAAGATGGAGTTCCTGGGGTAGCAGTGCCACAGGGCCAAGTACCAGTGATGAAAGCGTGGAGGCTGCAGGGATGTGCTCAGTGGTGGAGGCAGCAGTGGTGTCTCGCTTGGTCTGGGAGTATCTCATGATTTTGAATGCTTAAATGTTGTCTTGAGCTGTGTAGTCTCAGAGTCTGGTTCTCCAGACCATCTGGTGAATCTGAGCCACCCATTCCATTTAGAGTATAATAAATTCCTATTTGGCTTTAGTCCGGGGGGGTGGGGTGCAAACCAAACAAAAAAAAAAAGAAGAGGACCAGACCTTGGATTGCTGTGAATTCACCAACATAGTGCCATCCCATTAGGCACTGTCTTCACAAACAGCCAGCCCTGTTCCTTGCCAGGACACTGCACTTGCATGCCTATGTGCATGCAGACAAAGCAGATGAAGATTAGGATACCAGCTGTAAGGACTAACTAGGGCAGGTAGTCACAGTAGCCCCTGCTTAGTCCTTTTTTCTTTTAGATTTGGTATTTTTTAGGTTTGAGGGTAGAAAAGAAAAACATGCCTTCAGTAACTTTTGGATTATTGAGATTTGTACTAAATTAGATATGTTTTTACTTAATATTTATCACTAACTTTCTTCGCTTAGGAGAATTTTCCTAAGTACTTCTTGGGAAAATTTAATCCTACCAGCATCCATTGAAAAATACAATTTATTCTGAGTAACTTGAATAAGAACCTTAAGCCTTGGCTTTAAATAGCACATCAGTAATGCCTAATCATTTTAACTGTTTATTTCTGTATGTACATTTCCTACACGATAGACACATTTGATGGTTCCACCTGGTTTTAGTTTTGCCTCATTTCTCTGTTTTATTGATCTGCTTTTATGAACATGAGAAAATAGAGAAATGGTTAAAAGGGAAGAAAGTAACAGTGTGACAGATGTGCAGATTTAGATTTAAGGTGGGAATGAGGGTGTGATGAGAGCTATTGGAGATGTTGCAGCTCTGTTGTGTTCTCCATCAGGGTGCGACAAAGCAGTTAATCTCTACCATGTGCGATGGTGCTGGCATTTCTCACAAATCAAATTTAATGAATGAAAGAAAGCTGTAGCACTTGGCACTTTCACTGGGACCCTTATGCTAATATTATTGCCGTTATTATCAGGTCACAAAAGATGTCATTAAAGAATTTGCAGATGATGGTGTCAAGTACCTGGAATTAAGGAGCACACCCAGAAGAGAAAATGCTACCGGTAGAATTTATACTTCTCACTGAATGTACTGTTTGTCCCTTTTCCTGTGTGTTTTGATCATTCACATATTTTGAAGTTGGGAGTGTGAAGCACTTTTACACTATTGTATTGTTCTCTATTTTCATAGGGACCTTTAATCAACAGTCCAAATCCTCTAATGTACATTAATGATGTACATTATTAATGAGTGAGTTATTCCTAAGTAAAAAGTAGTAAATCTGGTCAGGCATTGTCTGTTTAAGGGGGGAGAAAAAGGCCTGTAAAATTTTCTTTTGTTCTTCTTTATTTAGTTTTTCTCAACCTGAGAAAAGAACACTCACTCCAATAGTTGTATTGTTATAACAGGGGCTAATTCTTGTTCCCTGTATCAAGGGCACTTGTGAGACAGTGCCACTGAGGGGATACAGAATCATATTTTATGGTGGCTATTGAAATATAGGTTATTCAGTCACTGCTCAGGGACTGATAGTTTCTTAGGCCAGGGGCAAACTGTTGATGTGGCAAAACCTCTCTGGGTGGAGATGAGTGAATCTGGATGTGGTCTGGAGGGATTTCCTGGGACCCTGCTTCCATAACAGCAGCATCAGGAGATATTATGTAGTGTCATTGAGACCCTCTGGGCACCTTGTCTATGACCTGAAGAGACCTAGGTCATCTTGTGCCCTGATGTGTGTAGCTTAGCAATCATTTGGGTGGTAACATTTTTGAAACTATAATTGTAAAGTAAGTGTTTAAATGGGACAACCACAAGATTCTTATCTCACATTTTTAAACTGTACAATTGGTTCCAAGTTCAGCTGGTGAGGGTAATGGAAGGGAAGAAGGATATTATTAACCTTAGTATGCAACAGTAGGGGAATGTTTAAATAAAGGTTAATGGAATATTAGGCAACCATTAAAAATATTTGTGAAGACACTTTAATGACACAGGGAAATACTTAGAATGCAATATTAAATGACTGAAGCAGGTACATGTGTACCTAGAAGCATCGCATCTATTGAAACGTGTATATGTATACTTAAAAAAAAAGACAGTAGTTATCTCTGGGTGGTAAGATTACAGGTTATGTTTATTTTTCTTCTTTATAATTTTCTGTGTTTCACTAGAAATTTTCCACCAAAACAAGCATTTTATAATCAGGGTAAGAGAGTATCTTAGAGGAAGTTGCTCTGGAGAGCACTTTTGCAAAGCCTCCCAGAAGAGGAACACCAGAGCACTCAAATTTGGAAGAACATCTCTGGTGCCCTGGATGAGAAACACCAAGCTTGAGTAGGATTGAGGGGAAAGGAACCCAAGCTAGCTTTTCTGGACAAGCAGAAAAACATCCTGTTAATAGAGAAAATGTATCTTTTTATTTTTATTTTTTTAAAGGACAAGCCTTAGAAAAGGGCTTGTTGTTTTTCTTGTTTTGTTAGAATGAGCGTTTAAATTTTTATAGTAATTTGTGAGGGCAATTTCATGTCTACTGAATCTAAGAATAATTTTTAAATGGGCTGGTATAGCATATGTCCTTTTTTTTTTCTTAGTACTTGATTTTTTTCAGTTTTATTAAAATACAATTAGCATTTACTAAAATGTACCCATTAAGGGCCATGTTTTCACTTACCTTTAATCATGCCCTTGTCACAGCATAAAGCGAAAATGTATTATTCATATAAAGATGCTAAAGTTAAAGGATAAAATAGCTGATGATCTCTCTTTACATATATTTTCCATGTGTCCTTTCCAGGAATGACTAAAAAGACTTATGTGGAATCTATACTTGAGGGCATAAAACAGTCTAAAGAAGAAAACTTAGACATTGATGTTAGGTAAGAAAATTGTACCTTAGTAGTTACCATTTTTAGAATGTGAATTTTTACTGTTTTGATCATGGGTGTAATGGATTTTTAATAATTTACCTTTAAATGGTTTCTACCTGCCATAGAAAAATAGAATCAAGAATCCTGTCATTTAAAGTGAGAATACAATTCTAAATTTATTCATATGGCAGTAAAATTTTCAGCATTTTTGTTTGAGTAAAGTATAGCATCCCTTTGTTATTAAGTTAAAATGGACTTTTTACTGTGGCCCACAAGGCCGCACATGATCTGGCTGCCCCTCTTACTTCAACAGCTCATCTAGACCGTTCCTCTTCACTTATTATGCACTGGCCTGCTCAGCAACTTGGTACAGTACTTCCTGTTACTTTTCCCTAGAACACACTTCTACTAGATCCTTGCAAGGCTGCCTTCTTGTTATTCAGGTCTCAATTTGGCTGTCATTTCCTCAAAGGGCCTTCTGTGACCAGTATCTAAAGCGGTCCCCTAATCCTCCAATCGTCCATCTTTTTTCTCTGTGGCATTCATTTATAACAAGATAAAGAATTAACTTGTATTATTTTGTATACATACCCACCCACTAGAGTGCATGTTCAGTGAGGCCAGGGACCTTGTCTTTTGATTCACTATTATATCTTTAGTACTTAGAACAAAGCTGGCACATACTAGGGGTTCAGTAAGGCCTTGAATGAAGAAAGCAAGCAAGCTAGCTATATAGCTTCAGGCTATGAGCATCTCTAAAAATTAAGCTTAACTAGACTAATACTCCAATAAAAAACCAAGTGGAAGACAAGAAAAGAATGCAGAAAAGAAGACATGCAAATGGCTAGTAAATGAACAGAAAACTATTTAACCTCATTAATCAGATAATTTTAAAAGGAGATATTACAATGCCATTTCAATAGGTTTAGGAAAAAAGTAATAACAGGTGTTTGTGAAGTTGCACACTACTGGTAAGCATAGGTAATTAATAAAACCTCTCTAAATAACAATATGTATCAAGATTTATAAAAAACTTTTCCCTGTGACACAGTAATTCTGTTCTAGTAATGTGTCCTAGGAAATATATTGATTTATGCATAAGACCTTATTGTATGTAGTGTTATAACAAAAAATAGAGAACATCGTAAACTGTCTAGCAGTCAGAGGATGATCACATTATGCTATGTTCATATGATTTATATTGTTTTCTAATATTAATGGCATAGGAAATTAAGTGAAAAGACAGTGACACTGTATTTTATATATAATTGATCCAGATTTTGTAAATAAATAAATAAATGCTGAGGAAATTTATTTTGTGAATAAATAAGTAAACTAATGCTGGAGAAAAATGACAGTATTAACAGGGGTTCTCTGGGTATTCAAGTCCTATAAAATTCTAGCTAATATATGAAAAATGAATTTGTATCAGATATTTGATACATTTTAAAATTAGAATATAATTTTGTAACCACTCATGAAATAATGGATCAAAGCCTCCTGAGAATATACCACCACCAATTTACTCTTGCCAAAAAATCAAATCGAATCTGATAAAGCCTCTAGACTAGATCCAATTATTGATTTATAGGAAATACAAGAGACAGGAAAACGTTAACTATACAGGAATACAATCAACAAAATCCACGCTGTGAGAAACTTTGCAGGACAAACAACCTGGTTTCTTTAAGAAATAAACTGCAAGAAAAGAGGTGGGGGCAGGGGTGGGAGGAGGAGAGGAAGGAGTGGCTTTAGAATAAAAGAGACTTGGCTGGGTGTGGTGGCTCAGCCCTATAATCCTAGCAGTTTGGGAGGCTGAGGTGGGAGGATTGCTTGAGCCCATGAGTCTGAGACCAGCCTGGTAAACATAGGAAGACCCCATGTCGATGAAAAATAGAAAAAATAGCAGGTTGTGGTGGCATGCACATGTAGTGCCTGCTACTCAGGAGGCTGAGGCAGGAGGATCGCCCGAGCCCAGGAGTTTGAGGTTGCGGTGAGCTATGATGACGCCACTGCACTCTAGCCTGGGTGACAGAGCAAGACCCTGTCTCCAAAAAAAAAAAAAAATAGAGAGACTTAAGAGATATATTGACTTACACAAAGCATGGACCTTATTTTGGATCCTGAATCAAACAAACTAAAAAACAAATACATGAATAGAAAAACACAAGAGAGTTGGAAATTTGAACGCCGACTAGATACTTGATGCTATTTAGGAATTCATGTCTCATTCCTTCTGGCAAAGTAAACTGTCATATTGTTCAGACTCAGTTAGGCTATACTTTTTCTAGTAAGATGTATTACATGTAGCCTGCCATGCCTCTCTGGCCATACTCAGAGTTTTCTTCATTTGCGTCGTATTACTTTTCAACTATGTTTTTCTTATGTTAAAGGTATTTGATAGCAATCGACAGAAGAGGTGGCCCTTCAGTGGCCAAGGAGACTGTTAAACTTGCTGAAGAGTTCTTCCTTTCTACTGAGGGAATAGTTCTTGGCCTTGACCTCAGTGGAGACCCTACTGTAAGTTATTTTTCCTAAATACATTTTAATTCTAAAAGGTAGAATCAGTGGGATGGGGATTAGCTTGGAGCATCCCGCATTCTCCAGAGCGTCCAGCAGACACTCTGTGGGTAAAGCGCTCTTCTGCCCTGAATGACCAGAATGTCTAAAACAGCTGTTCTTAGCCAGGGTTCTGTGAAAGAATTAAGCATCCTAAAAAAAAAAAAAAAAAAGATTTGCTTGACTGTGTGACTATTATCTCTGTTCTTCTAAAGATGATACACAGCCTGAACTTCTTGAATGTCAGAGTCAAGTAGAAATCTTGTCATTTGGGGCCAGATAATTCTTTGTTGTGGGGGCGTGGGGGCTGCCCTGTGCGTTTTAGGATGTTTAGCATCATCCCTGGCCTGTATCCACTAGATGCCAGTATACTCTTCCAGTTTTGACAAGAAGAAATATCTCCAGACATTGCCAAATGTACCGTGGGAGGTAGAATTGAACCTGGTTGAGAACCACTGGAAGAGACTCCCATGAAACTGGTTCTTATGGTGTTGTCTAAATTTGGACTATTCTGTTCTTCTTTTTATCCGTCTATTAAATGGAAGTGTTTTTAGTAATCACAAGAGTTCCTGAATCAAATGAGTTCTCCTCAGCACTAGATACATAGGTGTCCTTCCAGAAATAAAATTGGGTGACTGCTGTATTCAGCTTTGCTAATTGGCCTCAGGTTCACTGATACTAGACTTAAGATTCTCAAGGGCAGGAACTATGCCTTTGCCTGCTTTGTATTCTGCAAAGTGTCTAGCACAATGTTATGTAGGTGGTTTATAAACAAAATATGCAGATGAATTTGCCATTATTTTTTTCTGCCATTATTATTTTCTTCATTGGAACAGGGTGCTTAATTCTTCAGTTTGCCCAGAATTCTCATATATCCATGTTTTAACTTTTAATCTTCAAGGTAGGACAAGCAAAAGACTTCTTGGAACCTCTTTTAGAAGCTAAAAAAGCAGGTCTGAAGTTGGCATTGCATCTTTCGGAGGTAAATAATATTGTCTAGGCTGGAGAGGACAGATTATAATGGAAAATAATAGGATCATTTGTAAGTGGCTAGAAATAAACCTGGACTGAAAAAACATTTTTAAGATACTTTCTAGACCTTTGTACTTGTGGGTTCTGGAGGTACCCACAAGTAAAAAGAAAAAAAGAAAAAAAAAAAAAGAAGAAGAAAAAACATTTTTAAAAGGGGACAGTAAAAATGTTTTTAAGTGTAAATTAAAATGATAAAGGCATGACTTCCTTTATTCTCTAGCGTTACTATTTTTATCTTTTTTGTGGTTCCTGGGGGTGGCTGTTGACTCCAATTCCAGCTGTATCATTAAAAACAGTGACCAGTATGGCTGGAAAACAGTTATTTTCTTAAGCACATCCCTGTGAGTAAAACAAGGGACTCTACTGCACTGTTCCCCATTTTATAGATGGATTTACTTTCTACTTCAGTACTTCTACCTGTTGTTTCTTAAATGCAAGAAATAATACTTAGTCTACTTACCTCACAAAGTTGTTGTATTAAAAAGCTAATATGTAAAGATTGAGTAGCATAATGATTTAAAGATTAAGGAAAAAATTGGAACCTCTTGGCTGAGCGTGGTGGTTCACACCTGTAATCTCAGCACTTTGGGAGGTGGAGGCTGGAGGATCACTTGAGACCAGGAGTTCAAGAGCAGCCTAAGCAAACATGGCAAGACCCTGTCTCTACACAAAATAGAAAAATTAGCCAGGTATGGTGTGGTGTACCTGTAGTCCCAGCTACTTGGGAGGCTGAGGCAGGAGGATCACTTGAGCCCAGGAGTTTGAGGTTGTAGTGAGCTATGGTGATGCCACTGTACTTTAACCTGGGTGACAGAGCGAGACCCTATCTAAAAAAAACTAAAATTAAAATTAAAAAATTGGAACCTCTTGCCAGTACTTGTATCTTTTATGTCTGCAAGCAGAGGGTCAGTGGCAGAACTTAAAATCTAGTATCCATGTTTCCATACTCTGATCAAAAAAGACTCATAGGACACCATATAGCTGACTCAACTGCTGTGCGATAGAAACCGTCGTTCGATATAATGGAACAGCATATGTGACTGTGACCAGTTACCTCTGGCCTTGTGCAGAGCATGAGAACCTGCTTTTTACTTTAGTATCTGTTGCTTTTTTTATTTGATTCATTGGATATAAAAAATTTCATTTCAAAATGTTCTGATCATTTGTGTTTTGGGCTATCTAGGAGATAAAGAGCAGAGCTAGACATTTTATGGTGATTGTGGTGTGTATGTAGCTAGACTTGTCAAAATAAAACATGAGCATGCTGTGTGGAAAGTGTCTGGGCCCTGGAGTCAAACAGAGTTAGGCTTCACCCTTTATTTCTACCTTTCACTAGCTCTATGACCTGCGACAATTTTTTAAAAATACTTTATATTTTTAACTACAAAAGTTATATATGTACCTGAAGAAAATCCAAGTGTAAAGAAGTATAATATATGGAAAAAAATTAAAGTGAAAAGTTCCCTTTCTATTTCAGTTCTGTTCCCCAGAGTTAATTGTTTACATTTTTCAGAACTTTTTCTAGTATATATGAACACATACACAATATGGAGCACACATATAGAATTGTAGCATTTTGGTTTTGGAAAATTATTTAATTTTTCTAAGCTTCAATTTCTTTATCTTAGCACTTTGTAAGATTTGTGAGGCCTTAACAAAAAGGTACAAAGTAGGTTCTTAGTAGGTGTTCATTATTATCATTGAAATGAATCTGGAAGAATATTGGGGAACGAATGAGAAGAAAAAAGGTGAAGAAGAGGCCGGGCATGGTGGCTCACGCCTGTAATCCTAGCACTCTGGGAGGCCAAGGGAGGAGGATCACTGGAGGTCAGGAGTTCGAGACCAGCCTGAGCAAGAGTAAGACCCCATCTCTACTAAAAATAGAAAGAAATTAGCTGGACAACTAAAAATATATAGAAAAAATTAGCTGGACATGGTGGTGCATG
Organism: Indri indri; assembly: GCA_004363605.1. Classification (NCBI taxonomy): domain Eukaryota; kingdom Metazoa; phylum Chordata; class Mammalia; order Primates; family Indriidae; genus Indri; species Indri indri. Next base: position 23,256 of record RJWJ010007572.1, on the reverse strand, counting down.
CCTGTTGTCTTAGCTGCTTGGGAGGCTGAGGCAGGAGGATTGCTTGAACCCAGGAGTTTGAGGTTGCTGTGAGCCAGACTGATGCCACGGCACTCTAGCCCAGGCAACAGAGCGAGACTCTCAAAAAAAAAAAAAAGTAAAGAAGAGAGCTAGGAAGGTGTAAGTAGTTCAGCTTTCCTGAATATCTGCTTTAACTATTCAGAGGGGCAGATAAAAAAATAGCTATAGGAAAAACATACTTTAAGAACCATTGAAAGAGATCATTAATCCCCTTTCCTCCTTTTGTTAAGATTCCAAACCAAAAAAAAGAAACACAAATACTCCTGGATCTGCTTCCTGACAGAATCGGGCATGGAACGTTTCTCAACTCTTGTGAGGGAGAATCCCTGGATCTGGTGGACTTTGTGAGGCAACGCCGGATACCACTGGGTAAGGCTGAAGGTTTCAGGTCTCTCAGACAATCTTCTGTCCCTTCCTTCTCCAACCCCAGGTGGCAACCCATATGTAGAGAAGTACTGTTCTAAAACTACAAATGCCATTTAGAAATTAAAAGATGCGTGACATGTGTGCTTTCTGAGCCTCATTTAAGTAACAAAGTTTTAGCTTCCATTAAAATATAAGCTCAATGAGATCAGGGCCCCTGCCTGTCTCCTTCACTGCTACACTTCCCCGTGCTTGGGACTGAGTAAGGTTGGGTTTTTTTGTTTGTTTGGCTTTTTCGACATAGGATCTTGCTCTGTTGCCCAGGATAGAGTGCAGTGGTGTGATCATAGCTCACTGCAACCTCAACTCCTGGGCTCAAGCAATCCTCCGGAGTAGCTGGGACTACAGGTACCCACCACCACGCCCGGCTAATTTTTTTAATGTTTCTGTAGAGACAGGATCTTGCTATGTTGCCCAGGCTGGTCTCAAACTCCTGGGCTCAAGCCATCCTCCAGCCTTGGCCTTCCAAAGTGCTGGGATTACTGGCATGAGCCACTGTACCTGGTATATTTTTTGAAAGAATAAGGGTCATCTAGAATTTTGAAATGACATTAATGAAATTGACATGTTATGAAAATATGTAATATTTATTTAAAAATTAAGAAATTATGGAAAAATCCAAGTGTGTTTTTACTTGTCTTTTGACTGTTATAATTGTCTACATGTTCATGACGTGCCTACTTTGTTGCAGTCACTGCTCTGATTGCTGGGAATAGAGCAGTAAACAAAATAGACAGGGGTTCTTTCTCAAGGAACTGATATTCTAGCAGAGGGGAGACAATAAACAATAAACAAATACACAAGAAAATATCATGTTAAGTTCAATGAAGAAAATTAAACAGGCTGATATAATAGTGATTGGATAACCACTTTGAATTGGACGGTCAGGGAAGATCTTTCCAAATATGGAAAGAAGTGATTGGCTGCAAACCATTTTACAGAATGATCAATTTGCTAAATTTACACAAAAATGCTTCTGTGAGTGTGTGTGTTTTTTAACTATTTATAGAGTTTTCAGCAACTCACAATGGGTGAGTTTTTTTTCTTTTTACTAAGGACATTTAAAAATATCCACAAAAGTAGAGAGAATGGAAACAACTTGCATAGTGACCTTACTTGGTGATGTGGTGGCCCAGCTCTGCTCCCAGTAAAGTGAGGGGGGCAGTTTGGGCTTGTCATCTCTTGGACTGAGTGACTTGGTGTTGAGGCTGCCTTACCCAAGGGAGCAGATGCCATCAGTGAAGTCAGTGAAGTATTTTACTCTGGCTGAGGATCCCGGTGGTGTTTCAAGGCAGGAATTTGTGTTAAGATGGACTTAACTTACCTAGGAGCAGTGAGCAGTGAATGGATGGTTGTCTAGCTTAAAGTGTTGAGGGGTTCTTGGAAGCCATAGGAAAAGTCCATGCCCACACTTATCTCTTTATAATGCTCTAACTCAAGCACTGCTACAGTTTCCTTGCCTTGTTTTTAGCCTTCACTGTAAGACTAAGAGGAATTGAGTAGCCCTTCAAAAAACCCTTCCGCTCCTCTGTCCTGATAATTCCTGCCTTGTTCATCATGTCTGGCTTATAACATCTCTTTCCTCCTCATTTTGGTAAAAGAAAAAGAAGCACATGGTTGTAAAGGGGATATTAATTCCTTGTCTAGTACAGTTGCTGCCATAAGTTGCAGTACATATTTCCTGCTCAGCTATAATAATTGAACTATAAATTTTCACACATAAGGTAAATTTTGTAAAATAATAAACTACTGCAAAGTAGCATAGTTCAGAAAGATTTCTCACATGTCTAATTGGTGAACACTGAATGAGTTCATTTATCTGCTTTTAATGAGAGACTTTTTCCTTTTTCATCTAGAACTCTGTTTGACCTCAAACATCAAAAGTCAGACAGTTCCATCTTACGACCAGCATCATTTTGGTTTCTGGTACAGCATTGCCCATCCTTCTGTGATCTGTGTAAGGTGTTTTGTGTGAAACATTTTGCTCCCTTTTAGCTCCTGAGTTACATTAAGTCAGACATTCACCACCAAGCGGACTGCCTTGCATGCCTAAGGGTGACGCCCAAGTAGAGGAGCTAGAAGGGATAGGGGCATGAGAGGCTGCAGGGGATGAGGGTGACTGGTTTGGCTCTGTGGGAAAAGGTCCTGGACAGTACCTGAGAGAACTTAAAAGAAAAAAAATACCATCCCATGAGATTCTGCTTTATTTGATGTGGGGTGAGTCCTTGACATGGACATGCTTTAAAAGCTCCTTAGGTGATTTTAATACCACCATTGAAACACTACTCTGGTTTTTTTTTTTTTAAGTATAAACAAGTCTTTTTATTTACAGATATGCATAGATGCATTTATAGGCCCCTATTCAGACTCTGGAAACAAGCAGGATAAATCGGAAAATAGACCGTAACCAAAAAGTTATTGGTTTTTGAAAAATTGTTTCCTTTTTCATTTTGAAACGTTCTTATTTACATTGGCAGACTGATGATAAGGGTGTTTTTGCAACACTCCTTTCTCAAGAGTACCAGCTGGCAGCTGAAACATTTAATTTGACCCAGTCTCAGGTGTGGGATCTGTCTTATGAATCCATCAACTACATCTTTGCTTCTGACAGTACCAGATCTGAACTGAGGAAGAAGTGGAATCATCTGAAGCCCAAAGTGTTACATTTTTAAGCTGTAATGAGGTTAACTACTTTTGACTATGTGTTGCAACCAAGATCTTCCTGCCATATCCCACTTAGTAATCTGTCCACTGCTCCCTTGGAAGCATAACAATCAAGTACCATGGGCTCCATCGCCAGCACCTTTCACATGGCAGGTGTTTAGTAAAAATGTCTTAAACTGACTAGCAGGCTGAGGTCTTAATAGCTTACCTCCATGCTGCTTACTGAAGGAACTTGAGTGTTGTTGCTAACTAAACTCCCCATTAAATTAGCAGTCCCTCCCCATTAGTGATCATAAAACGTCAGGGAAATCAAAGTAATTTCTCATCTGGAAAAGCTTTGGAATTACTAGGCTATGGTAAAGAAAGAAGGGAGAACAGATTGCCTCCAAGACCTTTAAGCTTTCTAGCTCATGACAACAGCTTTATATTTTTTTGTGCTTACTTTAATCAGATTCCCTTCACTTGCTTTAACTTTTTAAAAGTATTCCCCAAGACTGTTGACAGCAGGCCACAATGCACACCATGGATTTGTGTGAGTGCCCAGTAGTCAGGGTTAATCTACTTTGGGTGACCCTAGTGCCAGATAAAGCTAGCTGCTGAGATCTGGCTTTGCCCTTCTCATGAGTGTCCCATCAATATTTGCAAGGGATTGAAGTTATTGCTCCAATTTAGGAATAAAAGGAGTGACAGAATAGCTGGACAAGGGGTGAGAGAGATAGAAACTGCTGCAGCTTTCATTTTTAAAACAGCTTCTAAAAAATAAAAATAAAAAAAAAAATAAAACAGCTTCTATCACTTCTTCTTTGTGGAAGCTGCCAGGATTCCTACCCCAGTACCTTCTCCTCATTCCAAAAGATCCCACTAGTAGTGACAACATCGTGGTAAATAGGGTCTTGGGTCTCTTGTAACCCCACCCCTATGTGATGGACCACTGGCGCAGGCTTACATAAACTCCCACATGTACCATGGCCACTCAGCTGAGGACAAGGGACTAACTAAGATCAGTTCTGAACAGTAAGAAAAAGAATTTATTAGATACTAGGGTATACTTGAATTGCTTAAAATGTATATTTTCCCCTGGTAATAGAGGAAGTTAAGGCTGATGACACCCATAATTTAAATTACTAAGGGTTTTTCTATCTTTTTGTTGATATTTTAAAATATATATTTGGTCTTCGACCCTCTTTCCTGGCATACAACTCCTAAAATTGTTAGAATCTCCAAAGTGATGTCTTTTTGTATGCCAATAATTGACTGATGACTGGCAGCCTCTAGGTAGTTGGGGGCTGGTCACCAGAAAGACCAAGGCATGATTGGTGATCTCCAGGAAGGGAGAGGGACTGAAGGTTAAGCTGATCACCAGTAGTTTAATCAATCATGCCTACATAATGAAGCCTCCATAAAACCCAAAAGGACATATTTCTGAGTGCTTCTAGATAGCGGAACATGTCGGGGGTTCCTGGAGGGTGGTGTACCCGAAGAGGGCATGGAAGTTTCCCCTGCCCCCATACCTTGCCCTATGCCTCTCTTCATCTGTATCCTTTGTACTGTCCTTTATAATAAACTAGTAAATCTAAGTGTTTCCCTGAGTTCTGTGAGCTGCACTGGCAAATTAATCAAACCCAAGAAGGGGGTGGAGAAACTCTGATTTATAGCCCATTGGTCAAAAGCACAAGTAAAACCACGTGGGGCTTATGGAAGGCATTGGAAGTGGGGAGCCATCTTGTGGGACTGAGCCCCCTACCTGTGGGATCTAATGCTGTCTCCAAAGAGGTGGTGTCAGAATTGAATTGGAGCACACGCAGCTGGTATGTGCTGCAAAACTGATTGCTTGCTTGGTGCGTGGGGAAAACCCCCACACATTTGGTCACAGGAGTTTTCTGAGAGCAGAGAAAAAACAGTTTTAAGTTTTTTCCACTTAGATTTTCTTTTAGGAAACAGGGTAGAGGGAATCTAACCTTGCATAGCATTATATTATGCTCTACCCCCACCCACTCACCCACTCATAGTAAAAGCATTCTGGTTTATCCATAAAATGTGGATATATTGCAGCCACTAAAAATGTTGTTGAACAAAATTGAATTTCATGAAAATGAAATGAAAATCATGAAAATATTCATGATAATATATTCATGAAAAAATATGGTTACAAATAATTATATGGTCCATTTTTTAATATATACACCAAAGCTGGTAAGGTGAGTGATTTTAATGTATAAGCTTTGTTATGAAGTTCTTTTTACAGTATAAAAGTTATACTAGTCTTAAGTGGGGGCAAGAAAGTGTGAAGGGTGTAAGTTATCCTGTTTGAGGTTCCAGAATTTAAAGTATGTGGATTGCTAATAAAGAGCATTTATGAAAAACTACATCCAGGCTTAGATAGCTATTTGAGTGTATAGGAGTAAAGTCTTCATTTTAGATTTTGAATTGAATAACAGGGAGAGAACTGATCCATCTTTACATTCGTACTTCATCTCCCCTTTTACCTGGTCACCATAAAAACAGCGATACAAAATAGCTATACAAAGGTTTTTTTTGAGACAGGGTCTCACCCTCTTGCCCAAGCTAGAGTGCAGTGGCGTCCATTATAGCTCACTGCAACCTCAAACTCCTGGGCTCAAGCGATCTTCTTGCCTCAGCATCATGAGTAGAAGCTGGTCTATTTTTTCTGTTTTTTGTAGAGACAGAGTCTCACTATGTTGCTTAGGCTGGTCCTGAACTCCTGGCCTCATCTGCCTGCCTCGGCCTCCCAGAGTGCTGGGATTATAGGCATGAGCCAGGACACCTGGCACAAAGTTGATAAGACAGCCTCTACACTCAGATTACAATACATGGGAAATGGCAACGCAGAGAACACACATACATGTTAAGTTCTATGGCATTGGCAGTAGAGAACAGACAGTAAAAAGAAGAATGATAGTGTGGCAAAAATAAAGAAAAAGAAGTAACAGCATTAAGGAAACAACTCATAATAGATTCGACTGTCTGCCTTCTGCTAATACATGTATTTTTTGCTCCCTTTGCTGCACATCCCGCTCCCTCATCCACGGAGGCTTTATTGATTATTAGGTTAGGGGTGCATAGATCCTCTTGCTCCCCCAACAGTGGGCTTGGTGTCTCTTTCTTAGAATGTTTTAAGACTTATTTCTTCTTCCATCCTCAGGAATGGCAGGTTGGGCAGCACTTAATGGTTTGTGAACTAGTTTGAGTGAACTGGGTCTTCACCTGGTAGGAAAGTTTGCCCTCACCCTATTCCTTGCGCACATTCTTTTCATCTGGAGGTTTGGGAGTTGGTCTCGGGTCTTTTAGAATAAGACTCGCTCTCCATGCCCAGTTATCACGGGCCCTAATGGATTGTGGATATGGGTACAGATACCAAGGAAGGACTTTTATTCTAATTTCTTTCACTAGATCCTAATTTGTTCCTCTGCCTAGAACATAAAGATTTAGACAGGCATACTTCTAACCTCACACAGGGAGCCAAAGCAAGCAGGTAAAGATTTATCTTTTCCTACCACCAACATGATCATAATTTGCATATAAGAACACCTGAAGAAACACCAGGTACTTTATAGACGTGATTTTTATTAACATGGTATCCCTGAGAGGCAGATTAGATGTAAACATTACTCTGCTTTACAGAAAGGGAAACAGAGGCAGGTTGACGTCCACACAAGACATCTGGAGCCACAATTCATATCTGTTGATACTACAACCCATGCTTTTCCCACAGACTATATAGAGATATACTAAAGACAATAATCTCTTATTTGACATTACAGCACACTTCCTACACCAGCTCAGATCCTGAGGCTTTGCTTTAGACTGGTGTTTCTTGTACCTTCCTGTCTGCTTAGGCAACAATTGAGATACCATTTTCCCATAATTCCTAATGTTAGATTTTTTGTGTTAGGATCCCTTAACACCAGAACCCTAATTAATCTCTCATCTAACACAGTAAACTATGAATTATCGAATATTCTGTCTCTCTCCTTCTGTCTCAGATCTCATTCCAGCCACAGGATTCTAATTAAATATGAATGTGAAACAGCTTCTTATCCCATGTCTTGGACATCTGGCCGTGTTCATCTTTACTCTGACCTGCCCACCAAAATATCTTTAATAGATACTACTATTTCTGACCTTCGTCTCCCATAGGAGCTAGTCCCCTAAAACTACTCACTGCCCCCCAGTGCCAACTAGCTGTTTCCTTAGCAGTAAGTACGCACAGTACCTTATTTACTCTCAACAATGGGTGTCCCCCTTTACGGCCTGCCTCTGGTACTCTGTGTTTCAGCTAAATTGCTTCCTCTGCCTACTGCAAAGCTCATGATACCATCCTCAAGTTTTGTGTTGCTCCCAGCTTTATTTAACCATCCTTACAGTCTGTCCTTTGCTCTTTGCTCCATTTACACAAAACAGCTTGCTCCCCCATTTTCTGTGACCTACCCAACACTTAATTTTGCAACTAGTTTTGGAAAGTTCATCCTACCCTAATTTACCCAGTAACTTTCCCTCCTTTTAATACTTCCTGCTTGATGAAGCCTTCCTGAATAAAGAGAAGAAAATACCTCCCAGATTTTTCTTATACCAAACTCTAATGCACTGGATCATAACATTTATGGATAATGTTACTACCCAGCTTTCTAGATTTCCCTAAAACTGTTGCACCTATACACGTGTACTTATTTTTCCACGTCATTGTCATCTATTTTAAACTGTAAGGGCAAGGACAGGGTCTATTTAACTTGTGCTGTACAGGGTTCATCATACTACTATGACTATATGGGTAATTAATTCAATTATTTGGTTATAAGACCAGTAATGACACGTGTTTGAAGAGCTGCTTTTAATTGTATACAGACTGAATGTGTGTAGGTGGGTGGGTGTATACGTACGTGTATAGATTGGTAGCTCCACTGACCACAGATAATCCATCTTCCCTGCCATTTGGGTAAAGGGTTGTTGGCACAGAGTGGCCTGTTTTCCCAATACAGGGAATGCAGCAGTGGCTTCAGCTCATTGTAGGTTAGTAGTGAGCACCTATGGGGGGCATGACACCATACTAAGTGTTTGGATTGTGGAATATGGACAATTCCCTGTTGGCAGCTTTAACTGCGCGTTCCCTATCACCACATCTAGACAATTTGTTCTTTGGGCTTGTGGACCACACGGGACAGATGAAATTCAGATGAGATTGGACAGAAAGAAAAATCAAACTAGATCCTGTAAATGCAGTATTATTCTATTCGAATCCTTCCTCTAGGACTTAGAAGAAACTTAAGAAATCCAGGATTTACACCTCAGTATTTATACAAGGTTTACATTATTTCCCCATATAGAATACCTAGTTCTGAAAAAGATGATTCATGGGGCAGAGCCAAGATGGATATTAAACTCTCCTTTAAGGTAAATGAAGAATATGCCTGACAATATGTCATTCTGAGCACAGGATTGAGTAGGAAGAGTCATTCTTTGTAGCATTTCCATTACTGTATGAAGAAGAGCTAGACCCACTTAATGAGCAGTCTCATACTTCTCCCAGAAATGCTGCTGTGATGGGTTTTTCCAGTCGAAATGCAGCTGGATGACAGGATGAGTAAAGAAGGATGCATATTAAATTCATAGGATCTACTACCATGTCCTCTCTGCTTTATTGAGGGAACACCACAGGCACTGAGAGGGAAAAGATGTTATCTATCAATTCAGATGCAGGCACGGAGAGGGATGGAAATTTTACTTTCATTCTTAAGACAACTGCCTTGGAGATTTGACTCTAGATCCAGGAAAAACATAAGGAACAAACAGTGGCATAAATCCTGAAGAGTATCCTAAGCTAGCTGGGCACAGAACAGGAGATGGATCTCACTATTGGAAGACTTTCCAAACAATACATTTATTGAGGCTCTTTATATACCCTCAGGGGCTTACTTAGGTGCTGACTGTGACAGCAGCTTTTCTCGTGCATGGATTTCTCGGTGCTTATTAAGGGCAGAGCTTTTACTGAAGCACTTGCCACAATCATGACACCCATAGGGTTTCTCTCCTGTGTGGGTTCTATGATGTGCACGTAAGTCAGAACTCTTACTGAAACTCTTTCCACAGTCAGGACACACATGGGGTCTCTCTCCTGTATGTATCCTCCGATGTGCACTAAAATGAGAACTGTTATTGAAGCTTTTTCCACACTCTTCACACTGATAGGGCTTTTCTCCTGTGTGGGTTCTCTGGTGAATTATCAGGCTTGAGCTCTGATTGAAGCGTTTCCCACACTCACCACATTGATAAGGTTTCTCTCCTGTGTGGATTCTCCTATGGGTGATAAAATTTGAACTGTCACGGAAACTCTTCCCACAGTCGAGACACTTATAAGGCTTCTCTCCAGTGTGGATTCTCCGATGTCTAATAAGGCGTGCACTCCGACTGAAGCTTTTCCCACAGTCGGCACATTTATATGGATTTTCTACCTGGTGGGGTAGCTGATGCATGAGAAGGGAGTTTGGGCCAAAGTTTTTGTCGTATCTGAGATATTTACAGGGTCTCTCTCCCAAGCAAGGTCTCTGATGACTTACGACTTTACCTAAAGTCTTCTCTGGGAGTGTCAGTTTTACTCTTTTCTCCCCTGGGATCTTCTCCCATTGTCTTCCTGGTCTACATTCACTCTCGCTGCCTTTACTTTGATTAAGATGACGGGGAATTTTCCTTTCAGACCTTGCAAGCAGTGTCCTATGCAGCTGTACTTCCTCAGAAATATCCCGTTTTGTATTCTCTTCATTCTCAAATCCAGCCTCAAAACCTGATAGAAGAGTAGAATTTAAAAAGTTATCTATTTCCTTAGTTATATGTGCGAGGACAAAGTAAACTCAGGAAAAACAAGTATTACATTAAGTGATTTAAGATAGAAATTAGGGAGCTCTAGATGGATCCCAAGTAACTACCTTTATTAAAACTCCAGTGTTTTACTTCTCTACTTAGTATTACATGCTTCTCATCTACACAGGGGCTGATCAGTATTTTCTTTTAATCCTTCTTGGATACCCATGATCTTCAGAAAATCCTCTCAGTACAGCAAGGAAAACTCACCAGGTTTTCGAAAACACTATCACCATGTTTATATAGGAAAGATACTTTCTAATGCTATATATTTGCCATATTTCAGGCCTATCATGGTATTCTTGTCAGTGTTCTTTGCTGGTAACTATATGGATTAGAAGAGAATGTCCAGGAAAACCTTTGGGGAAACTTTTATATCCAGAAAGAGCTTCGTGAGTCCCCTTCCCCTCACATTCCTTTATATGTTGGAAATAAAAACAGGGTAGAAGGTCTGGTGCAGTGGCTCACACCTATAATCCTAGCACTCTGGGAGGCTGAGATGGGAGGATTGTTTGAGCTCAGGAGTTCAAGACCAGCCTGAGCAAGAGCGAGACCCCATCTCTACTAAAATTAGCTGGGTGTCCTGGCATGTGCCTGTAGTCCCAGCTACTTGGGAAGCTGAGGCAGAAGGATGGCTTAAGCCTAAGAATTTGAGGTTGCAGTGAACTATGATGACACCACTATACTCTACACAGGGCAACAGAGCGAGACTCTGTCTCAAAAAAAAAAAACCAAAAAAAAAAAACAGGGCAGAAAAATACTTAGTGTCTTTCACTAAGAACAAATGCCAGGCTTCTTTGGGCCTAGGCTATGAGAATTGGTACTTATTCAGATATTTCAGGTAAATTCTGGATCCCAAATTCCCTGGACTAAATCTAAGAGCAAAAGAATGCTGACACTCAGCCTATGTACCCCCTAAAGAAGTATTTCCAACCAGAAGCCTTATGAGATGTTGTATGAAATAAAGATTCACTAGAGTAAATGAAAACTCAGAACCTCAAATATGTGATTATGTATTATAAGCCTCCAAGATGAGTATTTCCCAAACCTAGAAGCCATTTTTAGTAGAATATATTGATATCCCATGGAACACACTTACAGAATGCTCATCTGAAGGACTCAGGGAAATGAAAACTAGTATTTACCGATACCGAGTACATGCCTAGGCACTGAGCTAGGTGCTGTACCACAGTCCTCCATGCACATCGACCCTCTGAGGGAGGTCTACATAGATAAGCAAACTTGGGGGTGAAGTAACTTGGTCCAAGTCACTCAGCTAATAAACAACAGATCCCAGATTCACATACATGTACATGTATGATTCTAAAATCAGAACTCTTCTTCCCACAAGGAAGGAAGCCATTCTAAAGTATTTTTTTCTTACAGAGCAGCTAAGATAGAAAGGGTCAGTTCCCTCAGAAACCTCAGACTTTTGCAAAAGTGTGTCTGATGAAAAGGGTTATCGATTTTTCATGTATGTGAATAAAGGAGACAGAAGAAAAACATATAAATGAGTATGAACTTTTAAAATCACCTTCGTCCTACTATGGGTACAATATGCTACTTGGAAATGTTAGCTTTCAGATTCCCTGTTAGGTAAACTGGCTGGAAACCTAGCAGCTCACACACAGATGACAGCAGATTTACAAAGTCTGCAACTATCTCAGATTGGTGCTATAGTGTGAGGAGCAAAGTCACATAAATAGTTTGTATCCCCTCACTGAGCTGCTTGAATAGACAAGAAGCATGGGTGGTCATAAGAATAATCCACGAAAGCTGGGTGTAGAGGCCAGTTTTCCTCGATCTGATGACTTTTCTTCTAAATCCTACTGCCCTCCCTTTGCTATTTATACCTTAAGAAGTGAAAGAATCTTACCACTGGGGCTCTGGAATAAGACTGGAGCCCGGGTTATGTCAGCCTCTGGGGGTATCTCAGTATCCTCTTCATCATCATCATCAGAATCTTCCTCTATGGCCTCTTCTGCCTCCTCAGCTTGCTTCTCAGCTTCAGCCTCATTGGTCCCCTGGATGGGGCAAGAAGCCATCTCTTCCTGGCCATCACTGGGTGGGGCAGCAACCCGAGCACTCACCAAAGCATCCATCTCTTCAAAGAAGGGACAGGTCTCTGGTGCTTGGCCATTCTTGACTTTCCGGTAGCTGGTCTGTAGGCTTTTAAACTTGGTCCGACACTGCTCCGGGGTCCTAAGGAAGCCATATTCCCATAACCTCTCAGCCACTGCTCCATACAGCTGGCTGTTGCGGTGACAGTTCTGGAGGGCTTCATAAAACTGAGTCTCACTAAGAATTGCAAGGTAAGTCTTGGTTTCTTCATATCCCCAGTGTACACCTGCCACCAGAAGAGAAATTTCAGCGCCACTTAATCCAGAGCTTTGTAACCTTAATTTCTCAGTCCTATCATCTGCATCACAAAAAATCACCTAAGCTTCGGTTCCGAGGTGAAAAAGTAAAAATACTTCATGTTTCCAAAATCTAAACAAACTCATTATAGAATGTTTTGCTTCTCTATATGGTTTAGCAATTTCACAAAGAGCTTTATTCATAAATTGTTTAGCCATATAAAAAGGAAGGCTTTCCACCTGATCACTGAAACAGTCATTATGTATACTGAGGCAAGTGTATAGAATGCATTTTCCCAACCTTTTAGTAGTTTTTCCTGGAATTCTGATCCTAACTAGAAGAATCACTGGTCAGAGGAAGAAGACCCCAATAAATCACTGTCAGCCATAAGTCATCCCTAATTTCTCTGATCATTCTTTTTCCACCAGCCCTACTTCCTTATGAATTCAGTTCCCCAAAGAATAACTTAAAACTCCAAGGAACTGCCTCTTTCAGAATCACACTGCTGCCTAATCCCTACTATGGCCTTTCTTCACTTGCCATCTCAAATAAGCCAGCCCAGCAATAGCAAAGACCTGAAGGGCACAAGATAAGGACCTTATAAGCATGCATCTCTGGCAGAAGCTGGAATGAAGAAAGAAGCAAGAGCAGACAGTATCTTCAGGCCTGAACACATGCTAGCGCTGCAGGTCCCCCACCTGGGCAGCACTTTCAGGAAAGCAACGTCAAGGTGATTATAGTCTCTGCTCCCTGAAGGTGCTCAAGGTAGAGGGAAGGCAGTTTCAGAGAGACTTCCTACCACCTGAGAGCCAGCAGAGGTTAGATTCTTCCATTATCATCCACTCTCTGCGAGTAAAGAAGAACAAGAAATTACTAGGTTATTAAGTATGAAATGTCCGATTTCCTTAACGTACTAAGTTTGACAGTTGATATCTGACATTCCATTTTGACACTTCTTGTTTTATTTTTATTGTGAAGGTACATCCTCAGTCTTTCAAATGCATAGTTGGGCTCGTGATCATCTTTCACATTTTCTTTTAGAGCAATTTTTGTGAAACCATGGATAAGCCAAAAATTCATGTTATCTTTGAATATGAGTTCTGTTGTGGAACCAATGCAATGCAGACAGCTCGAAACATCAATGAAGTGTTTGGGAAGGATGTGGCTAATGGACACACAGTACGTCTATGGTTTGAGAAGTTCCGTTCTGGTGATTTTATTCTTGGAAATGAGCCACATGGGTGACCTGAGACCAAGGTGGATAATGATGACCTGCAAGTTGTAGTGGAAGCAAATCCATCTCAACCTATGCGTGAAGTAGCAGCAAGGTTTGACATTACTATTCCAACAATATTGGACCATTTGAAACAAATCAGCAAGGTAAAGAAGCTAGATAAATGGGTTCTGCATGAATTAAACATCAGAAAAGAAATCTTGTCTTGAAGCTTGCCTTTCTTTGCTGTCATGACATAAAGGCGAACCATTTCTACACCATATTGTTACATGTGATAAAAAATGGATTCTTTTTGACAATTGCAAGCATTCAGCACAATGGTTGGATAAGATGAAGTGCTGAAACACAGTCCAAAACCGAATATTTATCAAAAAAAGCTAATGGTGTCTGTTTGGTGGGTCAGCGCTGCTATTATCCACTACAGCTTCATGAAACCTGGTCAAACAATTTCAGCAGATATCTACTGCAACCAACTGGATGAAATGATGAGGATGCTTGCGATTATGCAGCTGAGATTGGTCAATAGGCCAATCCTCTTACAAGACAATGCTCGACCACATGTCGTACAAACAATGCTGCTCAAACTAGAGGCTGGACTTGGAAATTCTGTCATCCACCATATTCACCAGACCTTGCACCACTGACTACCACTTCTTCCAGGCTTTGGACCACTTCTTGTAGGGAAAAATATTCAATTCTCAACAAGCTGTGGAAAACACCTTTCGTGATTTCATTCCTACTCACTCTCCAGGCTTCCCTGCTGGCATAAACAAGCTGCCCTTAAGATGACAAAACTGTGTCAATAGTACAGACACATACTTTGATTAATTTTACTGGTTCTTGCTTGAGATATAATAAACTTTTGATTCGAAATTGGACATTTCATTTTTAATAACCCAATAGAAGACAAGAAAAAGCAACAAAAAAGAAGAAAAGAACAAAGATAATGAAATAGCATTTAGCATATGTGCCGTGTTTGTGATTAACCTACATATATTTATGTCAGTGATAATAAAAGAAAAAGAATGAAGAAAAGAGAAGAGAAAGGAAAAAGCAGAAGACAAGGCTAGAACAGAACTAATCACACATATAATAAAAAATGGAAAGGAAAGATCACTTCACAAAGGAACAGCAACTTCAGAGATGTAGTACTGCTGCCATGCCCCACTTTACAGTTGAGGAAATGGAAACTTACAATGGTTAGATAACTGCCCAAGGTCACCCAGCTGATTAGTGATCACCAGGATTAGAATCTAAGCCTCCTGAATCATACTTTGGTGCTCTTCCCATAACAGCATAGTTGTACAAATTATATCAACAATAACAGGTTGATAATCCTTTTAAAAGGATTCCATAGGCAAAAACATTTCAATATAGAGTGTTAAACAAGCTTTGTTGCTTGTTGATTAGGACTTCTTGCTCCTATTAAAATGCCAGCATATATTGTGAATATCAGAGAGAAGACTTACAAAATGTTTCCCCAACTTTGGGCAATTCTTCACTGTACTATTCTAAGTAAAAATGAACACATAATAAACTGACTTTCAGATTTGGGAGAGTAAAAGATAAAATATTTAAAGCACCAAGTTCACATGAGGTGCTCAATAAACACTAGTTCCCCTTGAAGACAATATAGTGCCACATTTTTCTCAGTGAGCCTGCAATGATTTTGTAATCAGGAAAAAAATATTTTAATAAAGAAGTGGAAAGAATGATATTCCTTTTCAAGACTCTGAATTTGCTGAAGGTATTTCTTTCAAAAGTCTAAATTTATTCCCTATTATCTCACTGATTTTCCCACAAGAGAATGAAATATACATAGAATTAAGAAATGCTTCTTGTGACCCTGGCAGGTGACATTGAGCTTCCTGACTACACATCCAGTCTCCCTGTTCCCCAAGTCTAATCCCAAAACCACAAGAAGAAAAATTTCATACCACTTGGGCTTCTAAACAGGACAGGTGCAGATGAGTTGTCAGGGTCCTGCGGGGGCCCCTCCAGATCCACTTCATCACTGTCAGACTCCTCGGCCACAGCCTCTTCTGCTCCCTCCTCATGCTGCCAGCCCCCCTGCTCTGGCTCCTCAGTCTCAGCATCACTACCCACCAGTCCAGAGTGACAGGCTGCCTCTTCCAGGCCATTACTGGGCAGGGCAATGACCTGGGCACTCATCAGGGCTTCCATCTCTTCAAAGAAGGGACAGGTCTCAGGTGGGTGGCCACTCTTGATTTTCCGATAGCTCTTCTGGAGACCTTTGAACTTGGTCCGACACTGTTCCAGGGTCCGGAGGAAGCCATACTCCCGGAGCCGCTCAGCCACAGCCCCATATACTTGGCTGTTTCGATGACAGTTTCGGAGAGCCTCATAAAACTCAGTCTGGCTGAGAATTGCAAGGAGAATTCTGGTCTCTTCATAGCCCCAGTGCACACCTGCCACTTTCTCATCCTCAAAGCCCCAGTGATCTGGTTCTACCCAGCTGCTTCTCTCTCTTTTGGATGGTAACAGATCAGCATGCACTTGTTTATCTCCTGTGTGGCTGCCTCTTGGGAGTTCTTGTTCTTTCTCTTTGGAGCCCAGCAGATGTGGGATCCATGACTCTCCTTGCTCCAACCTGGAGACCACACCGGATTTAGGAAATGGAAATCCTGCTTGCAGGGAAGCAAACAAAAGGGTATCATAGTTTGGACTGATCATTAAAAAAAAACTCTGAATTCAGTCTGCCTTTTTTATCCAAGAGGATTATAAAGAAAGTGTCTAGGGAAGTGGTTTCAGAAAGTTCAGTGGGTTGAACAAAGTGGGGAAAATACAGGAAACCTCAAAAGATGAGAAATACTTTATTTTCCAGAGCAGGGTGACAAGAGAGGAAAAAGTTCTGTTGTGTGTTCAGAGCAGATAATTCTATTCCAAGTAGCTCCCTAGCCCTCATGACCACTTGTAGGCAGGCAGGTCCTAACTGGGAAGTCATCACCTGTCTCCTATTGTTCTTTACTTGGGGCTAGAGAATTAAACTCAGAGTGATTTCAAGGAGGGGGGAAGGGGAGATCGTCTTCAACTCATCTGTTTCCCTCACACTCAGTCACCAAGTTCTAAAGGTGCTTCCCTTAGTATGTCCTTCCTCTCCATTCCTACTGCCACCATCTAAGTCCAGACTCCTTATCCTCTCACACCTGGATAACTGCAGCAATCACTGTGCTCTAACCACAGGCTCTTGCTTCCTCAGCTCGCATGCTTTCCTGCTGAACCTTAAGCTTAGTTTACCATGCACTACCCATTTCTGTTAGACTCTTTTCTCTAGAACACAGCACACATTTATTCATCACTGTGTGCCTTTCCTTTAACTCCCTTCCTCCTATCCAAATTCAACCCATCCTTCAAGAAGCTGTATTTGCCAGTGCCCCTAAGAAGCCTTCCACCAGCCAACCTTTATCTCCCACTCTGCCAAATCTCTATAGTACTCACACAATTGAACCAAGTCATCTTTGGCATTGTTTCAATACAGTTTAGTTCAGTGTATATTTATAGTCTGCTGTTGTGTACTCAAGCTTATTATAAGCTCTTTGAAGATAAAAACCTTTTCCTGTTGCAGAGTGCCCTGCAAGTGTTGAACACATGGTAGGTGTTCAAAAACTGATCAATCCTGCAAGTCTGTGTGTGAGGTTGAGGGATTTCATCTGGATGGTTAAACAGAGACCATTACCAAACCTGCTGAGAAGGCTGTTGTCTTGGATGATAAGATCAGAATTCAAAACCACCTCAAGTTTTAAATGAAATGAGCAAAGAAAAAACCATACAACACAGAGTTCAACAGAAGAAAAACAAGTTCTACAAAATCAAGCACAAATATAAGCAACAACTAGGTACAAAGGCAATGGGGAAAGCTATGAGACTCCCTGGGAGTTACCAGATGACTAAAAATCATCATATAATCAAAAATTGGGCTATACTGAAAGAAGATATTGCAAAATTATGAAGTAAAATTCTTACATCTAACAGACTTTTACTAGAATAATATATAATTTGGTTCTGTACAATTAACATAATACTTGAAGAAAAACAAAAACTTAGGTCTAAAGAATGGATCTTCTGGGGAAAGCATAAAGAAACAAATATAGTTTAATTCAGAGAAGGAAAACAACTAAATGGAAGACGTGCCTTTAAGTATAGAAAAGAATTTTTACCTAGAAAACAGTGACCTACTATCATCACTACCAAGTATTAGTAAAACAGGGATAAAAGGATAAAAACTAGGGAGTCATTCTCTAGCAGATTTGTCAAAAGAGGTAACATAAGAATACTTACTGTACCAGAGGGCTAACCTACATGTTTTCAGGAGGTCCCCAGCAACCATATACTCTACAGTTTCCACTTATTCCTGAAATCCCTTTCCCATTCACTATTCCCAACCCTACTTCCCAACTTAGTGGGCACTCTATCTTCCCATATGAATCTACTCCTCACCGCTCCTTTGAAAAGGTCTGAGCTTCTCCTTTGGGTTCATCTGCTCCTGTGGTCCCAGGTCTGGGCTTCTTGCCCTCTCTTTCTTGGGTACACCCCTGGGCTGGGGTTCCACTGACTCCTGCCGAACACTTAATAACTCTTGTGATGATTTCAGGGGTGTCATCTTCTCCGAGCGCACTTCCTGCCCCTTCACAGAGACTGTGACCTAGAAACAACCCCCATTAATTGTCACTGCAAGGTCATAATGAGGGGCATTCCCAGAAGAGATTGTTTAATACCCCAAAAGAGATCATCGTTCTGGGACATGGTTAGGGTTGTAGGGGTGGGGGAGGTTAAAG
Source organism: Indri indri (assembly GCA_004363605.1). Lineage (NCBI taxonomy): Eukaryota > Metazoa > Chordata > Mammalia > Primates > Indriidae > Indri > Indri indri. Next base: position 4,848 of record RJWJ010007572.1, on the reverse strand, counting down.
CCAACAAGGGTCTTATTCCATTACCATTACCTTAGAACAGCTGGAACTCCAGAAGGAAAAGATCAAAATAGTAAACCCAACTACAGGCTGGGAAAAAAAAAAATTGCCCTTTCTTCCGTATTAAGTAAGAAACTGGGAAACTAGGAAAAACGACAAGGTAGGCAAAGGTACACCCAGGTAGCATTTCCAGACAAGCACTATCTGAAAAAGTTACCTGGTCCAGACCAGAAGTATAAGTATCACCAAGGGAGACTATGCCCCTCTTTAAGCCTGTCTATACTTTAATTTGACCCTCTATCCCTGCTTCTTCCCAGTCTCACACTTCTGAATTCCCCCTCCCTTCTCACCGAACATCCAGGTCTTCCAGGCTCTCTTTCTAAATCTTCCACCAGAGTCACTGCCTCCTCTCCATTTTCTGGACATTGCTCCTGTACCCAATTCTGGATCTCCCCAGGTAAGATGGTCAGGAACTGCTCTAGCACCAACAATTCTACAATCTGCTCCTTGGTGCGCACCTCCGGCCTTAGCCACCGACAGCAAAGTTCCCAGAGTTGGCTGAAAGCCTCCCGGGGCCCAGCCACCTCCTGGTAATGGAATCTCCTGAAGCGCTGTCTGAAGGTCTCGGAGTTAGTGCCATTCCCTCTCAGAGTGGCCATCATTCACAGCAGAAAGCAGCTTCCCTCCATTTAAAGGTCTGGGTTCCAGGGCTTACACCTATCTTCCCATGTCCTTGGAGAATCACCTGCAGATGAGTCTCTCTCCTCTGTAAAAGGAGTTTCTTCCTAGGGTAGAGAGAGATGGCACTATCAGAAGGAATATATTCATATGTCTAAAGTCTTGCCAGAGCTGGCCTGACTTCCCATATGCTCCAAGTGGCCATATGAGGTAGCACCATCTTCAGGACAGCAAGCCAACAGTGAGTATGAAGAGAGACCTTTCAAAAGCTGCATTTCTGGGTGATTTTCCAAAGCGGCCCCCAGGAAGCAGCAGGGGATATAAAGTACTGTCTGCTCCTCTTCTTCCCACCCCCCAAGTCTGATCCCATTTAATTTCCCTGATCAATGTTGCACAATGAGTTCGAACCATATGGGAAACCTGGAGCTCAAGAGGATCTAAAGGAAAGTCACTATCCTGCTGAAGGCAAAAAAGCCTCTATCCAGCGGATGGCAGCTGATCTCCCCCCGTACCTCCGTAGTCCTTCCCAAGGCCCTCTGCGTCCGCCCCGCCCCCTCAGACGCCACAACTACCAATTCCCACCCCAGACAAAAATCAAGTCCTCAAGGGTCTTTGTTTTGCCCTCACAGAAGTAACCGCTCAGCAAGGGTTCGGGAGCTACTAACGGGAAACCTCTCGCACGGAGAGAAGTTGATTTTGCCTCCTGAAGCGAGGACCAGATGGGCTTGGGGAGAGTCACACTGAGTTGGAGAGAGGTAGTCCGAGTGGGCAGTAGTAGGAATGGGTTTCCTGAGGACGAGATCGGGTGCTAGACGAGGGCTCCGAGCGCTGCTGGGTCGCGGGCGCAGGGCTCAGCTCTAGAAGCGGCGGGTGCGGGGTTCCGGCCTCTTTGTCTCCGCTCCCTCCGGCCGGGTTACTCTCGGAGCCGTCGTCCAGAGGCCTCTGACCAGGCTCAGGCGCCCTGAGGGCACCCTCCAGCCCACCCCTGGAAGCGTCTGCCTCTCGAGCTGTCCTCAACCCACTCGCATCTCTGTCCCCGGGCCAGCCTCACCCACTCGGGTCCGGCCCCTGCCCTGGCTCTCCAGCCTCTCAGTCCGGCTCCCAAACCGGAAGTCCGAGCAGGCGACTCGGGGCATCGAGGGCGCATGCGCGAGGGCAGCTCTTGCGACTCCATCTCCACAGAGCTGAAGCGGGAGCTAGCGAGTGGCCTAGCTGGGCGCGCTTCCGGGGCTCGACTCGCGGCCACTTCCTCGCTTCCCGTCCGCTCTTCCCGCATCATTTGCCTCGGCGGGTTGATTCAGGACAAACCGCCCGACTCAGGGCCCTGTGCGCGTGTCGCAGGGGCAGCACTCGTCCCCGCGTTTGCTTGGAGGGACGCTGGAGGAGGTGACGTAGCTAGGGACTCGAGGTCCGCCGTGGGGATGATCCACGAACTGCTCTTGGCTCTGAGCGGGTACCCAGGATCCATTTTCACCTGGAACAAACGGAGTGGCCTCCAGGTACTCTCCGGCCTAGACTGCGGGAACGCGGGAGCGTGTTAGACGTGGGGCTGAGCCTGTACCTGGGCGAGGAGTCTGAGGGGCGGGGCTTGCAGGGCTGGGGGCGTGCCCCTGCGCAGGCTACTAAGGGCAGAGCCCTAGGGGCCTCGGGGAGATGTAAACACATGGAGAGGGCTGGCCTCCGGTGGCGCTGCCTTTGGCGGGGAGAGAGGACAGGGCCTAAGGGCGAAGTGTCTGAGCGAGAGTTGCTGGGGAACGATATAAAAGTGAGGGAGGCACTTTCTCCTATTTATTTTCACGCTTGTATTCTGTTTCAAAGTGAGTTTTGAAGGCTGGTCCAAATACACAGAACCCAAACACCCAGTACGCGCTCAGGAACTTTTGTTGAATGAGAAAATGAATTCGAGAGCGTGTAGTGTCTCCCTCATTACTCCTTTCTCAGGACATTTCTGCCCTAGGTGAAGAACTTGGTTAGGGGGCTTTCGTGTAACCAGGAAATGTATGAGGGGGAAGTGTTATATATTGTGTGTATGCATTATCTCATTTAATCCTCATAACTTATATCCATTTTACGTATTAACTCAGGTTTAGAATGTTAAATAACTACCAGGAGACATAGCTAGTAATTAGCAGAGCTTCGTTTTGAACCCAGATCTGTCTGGCTTCAGTACCTGAACTATTCTTGTCTGCTTCTGCTTCCAGTAATGTTATCTAATGCTCTCAATAACTTGGCCACTTAGGTATTGTTAGCAGTTTACGAATGAGCAAACTGAAGCTCGGAGAGCTTTGTGCTGGCTAATCTTGGTAGCGGCAAGATAGGTCTGTTTGATCACAAAGTCATGCATATTCCTAGGAGAATTGGCAATATAGACTGTAGAAGAGCAGAAAAAGTACATTCTTACTCTATAAAACCTATCAACTGAACAGATTCTTCTTATTTATGAACGTGTATTTGGGGTTTAGGAGTTTAGGTGAGTTTTTTTAAAAAAATAAATGAGGTGAAGATTTGTATGGTAGAGTCTAAATTGTCACTTTTTATTGTGTAGATCTTTGAAGACTGAGTTGGTATTTCACTTTTCCATTGTAGAACTTAGCACAGTGCCACGCATATAGGAGGAAATGTTAGGAAGTATGTGGGTGCTTGACTATCTGGAATAAGAAGACATAACACAGTATCAGAAAAATAGCTGAGGTGGGGGCCGGGGGAGAGAGCCACAAGTAATTCATCTTTTCCTTTCCTTCCTTTCTTATAAAAAAGTCTCAATCATCTCAATCATGTATTGTCTCCTTTTCATACTTAAAGTGTCAGCCTTAAAGTCACTGCTCAGAAAAACTTTCTCTGACCACATTTTAAATTGAGGATCCTTCCTTTATGCCATTATTCTCTGTCACAGAAACTTGTTTTTTTCCCTGATAGGACTTATCACAACTCATAATTATTGTTGTTACCTGTTTATAGTCTTTCTCCCACATGGATTGCCCACGGGAGACAAAGACAGCATTGGTCTTCTTTCATGTACCCGGAACACTTAGCACAGTTTCTGCCACATAGCAGGTGTTTAGACATTTATGGAAAAAAGACAAAAACAACAAATATTGCATATTTTCTGCAGAGCAGTGTTTTTCACTTTTGAATAAAGGGAAAAATTGTCATGAATGCCCAATGTTGATGAAAATTATTTTTATTATATTGAATATATGCATAATAAGCTAGATATAAACTCAAGCATATTGCTCTTAAACAAATGTAAAACCAAATATTTTTATAAATTAAATATAAACAAAACTACCAAATCAATAAATTCAAATTAATATTACTCTAATGCAGGGTTTCTCAGCCTGTTCATATAAGTATGTACAGCATATATTATACAAAATGGTATCAGTAACTTCAAGGTATTGTTTGCCATTTCAGAATAATTACATCTTGAACTTTTCTAAAACTCTACCAACAAGAAATGACAATTTTCACAGGGGTATCACTTGATAAATGGGTAAAGATGTCTTGTTAATAACAAAAAATTGCTTATATGTATTGAGTACTTGCTATGAGCTTGGCACATTTGCTTTACATGTTTATTTAATCTTCACAGTTATTATCTCCACTTTATAAGTATGAAACCTGAGGCACAGAGAGGTGTAGTAACTTGCCTAAGCTTTCAGACAAGTAAAAGGCAACTCAGGGATTCCAACCCAGGGAGTCTGGCTTCAAAGACCAGGTTGTTAAGTACCATGTCATGTTACCTCTTAAATTATTAACTTGAAGATATGATTAGCATTGTATCATTAAAATCTACATTAAATGGATTCCTAATCATATTATCATGTACTCAGTAACAGAAAAAAATCTTCTTTGCCTATTACCACATTTATTGTCATGAAAAGATTATCTCCACAAAATACAATACTCATATGAATATGTAATATGCTAAGTTCCTTTGGAGTAGTAACTGTATCTGATTTTGTTCACTCTTTAATCTCAGAATGTTAGCACAGTGCCTGGTAAAGAGTAGGTGTTCATTAAAAGTTGATTGAGTCTCCAAAAAAGATACACAAATGGTCAATAAGCCCATGAAAAGATGTACAATATCACTAATCATTAGAGAAATATAAATCAAAACCACAATAAGACACCACTTTCACATCCATTTGGATGACTATTATAAAAAAAAAA
>RJWJ010007571.1:0-56969 GCA_004363605.1 Indri indri | reverse complement strand
GGGGTGGGCGCACTGTAGCCTACTCTAACTCCTGGGCTCAAGCGATCCTCCTTCCTCAGCCTCCCAAGTAGCTGGGATTACAAGTGCGAGTCATCATGCCTGGCCCCATTTCCTTTTCTTACCCTGTTAATAACTCACTTTCTTGTTTAGGTTTTTCATATTTTTAAGAAGATTTTGTAAAATATCTTCTCACATTTTAAATTGCCTTTAGCAAGAGAGTCGTTCCCTATCACCTAGTCCATAATTTCCAGAAGCAGAAATTTTCCCTATTTTTAAATTTTTGAGAAAGTAAAAATATTACTTACAAACTACAAAATTGCGATTAAAAAGTAATGAAATATCTGCAAAACATTACCATATTAACTTCATTAATATTAAATTTAGTGTTCATAAAACTTTCATTTAATTTGAAAACTATTTGTAGTTTAGATTTGATCCTCACATCACCAGAGTTCTCAAGTATACATAATGGCTGCAGAGAAATCACTGTCAAGCATAATTTAATGAATTGCTTGTGGATGAGTAATTTTAAATTTAAAAAGAAAGTTATAAAAATCCTAGAATATTTTTATTTAAGACGTATATTTAAGTAAGATTGTAGGTACATTTGCATTTTTATATGTTTGATACACTGTGGAGTGATATTTCCAAAATAATAATGCCTGGGGTCTTGATCATCCTTAAAGAGTCTTGATTGTTGAACGAACCACAAACGTCACTCAGTGATGCCCTGATGCACACCTTCTTGCCTGCTCTGGCAGTTGGGAGACCAGGAATGTAACATTTTTCCTCTATTAACACACAACACATTAACATATAAGTATCTAAAACACACAGAAAAATACTACCTATTGGAGGATTTACTGTTCTCCTCAAGTGTCAGCAGAAGGGCAATGTCTGCAGTGGAAACAGGGTAGATTAAAGAACAGAGTGTTCTGTTTAGGAGTTCTAAGCCTGTCTCGGTCACTTGCTATATGGTGATGTGCATCAGCAGGAAGCAACTTTAGGACTCAGTGCCAGAAGGTATCTTGGAAGTAAATACGTGTGTTCTGAGTTCTGATCCCACCCCAGATGCTACGCCCCCCAGTTATAGCCACTAGAGGGCACCATTCACCTACGGAAATATGTGTGCAGTGCTTGGAAAAGCAAGACTTAAAAAGAGCGAATTTGTTGCTTTTAGGTGGACTCTAAAAAAGAAGAAAAAAAGAAAAAAAAGAGAGAGAGAATTTGAATTTTTACCACCTTTGTACAGAATTCCAGCAGAGGGATAGAATGTTATTTCATCCATTGTCCCTGAGAACTTACAGGAAAAGTTCTCAGGAAACAATAGGACTCCAGGCAAGAGCAACAATTATTTCCAAAACCTTCTGATACTTGGAGTAAGGACTACTGACCCGCTCTTCTTTCTTTAGGTATCACTGATTCCAGAAGAAAAGTGAGACAACTAGGTTATCATTAGGAAGAGATGGAATGGGCCTAGGGTGGAGGGAAACTTCTCAGGTATTATTTCTTCCAAAGAGAGACCTGCTTTGAGATCTGTTGTGTGTGTCCATGAAACACACACACACACACACACACACACAGACACACACACACACACACACACACACACACACACACACACACCCCTCAACCATGATTTATGAAATTTTAAACCCTAAAAGGACTTCAGATGTCATTCAGTCTAACCCCCTAGCCTCCCCCCACACCCTACCAATAATAACACCATCAAGCGGTTGTCCAGGAATTACTTGTGAACACCTCTAGTTATATTGAACTCACAATTCCTGAGGCATTCCCATTCCGTTTTTAGTCAGTTCACAACATTAGACAATTTTTTTCTGAGGTTAAGGTGAGATCTGTTTCCTTTTGTTTCTTTGATACTAATGATTCTAAGTTATAAATTCATCTCTATTGTTGTAATAGGAGGCCATCTGTACTCTGAGTTAATACTTTCAGTTTATCTGACCATTATTTATATGCTGTGATCTCTACAGGTCTCTCCTCTAAATATGTTTCATTGATCCTCATTCTGGATCCTGTGTTTCTCTTTTAGCCTTCTTATTTGGTGTGGAATAGTATCTCATTGTGGTTTTAATTGACATTTCCCTAATTACCAAGAAGTGGTGCAGCTTTTCGTATTTTTATTGCCATTTGGGTATTTTCTTTTGTGGAATGTCAGTTTAGAACTTTTGCCTATTTTTCTATTTGTTTGTCTTTCTTTGTCTCTATTCCTAATAGAAGACTTGTGTCCCTTATTTGTTGCAAGTAACTTTTTCCATCCTGAGGTTGGCCTTTTTACTTTTTAAATGGCATCATTTTATGAAAAACTGTTCTTAATTTTATGTTAATCTTATATGTCAACCTTTTCCTTTATGGTTAGTGTTTATTGTGAATTAAGAAATCTTTCCAGACCCCGAGGACATGAAAATGTTCTCTAACATTTATTTATAAAAGCTTCATTGTGGTGCCTTTTACTTTGAGATTTACAATCCACCTGGGATTGATTTGAGTATAAGGTTTTAGATATAATGTTTATATTTTTTCCAAATAGATATCCAATTATTCTAGCACTAATAATTGAGAAAACATCTTTTTTCCCACTGCTTCGCAGTACTACCTTTGTCAGAGATCAAATGATTATACATGCATAAGTTTCATTCTGGTTGTCTCCATTTTGTTCATTTGTTTGTCTACCTTTGTGCCATTAATACACTAATCTTAATTACTATATATTTAAATATCTTAAAATTTGATACAGCAAGTTCCCCTATGTTAGTCTTCTTTATCAAGTATCCTGACTGTTCATGGCCCTTTATATTTCCTTTTAAAAAGTTAGAATGTTTGCAATTGCAATATAGAAATATAATTGATATTTGTACAGTGACCTTGTATACTGTAATTTTTCTAAGCTCACATGTTAATATTAATAATTTATCTGTATATTCTTTTGCATTTTCTGTTTGCACAGTTATATCAACCATAAAAATTGTTGGTTCTATTTTTCCTTTCCAATATACTTTTTATTTATTTTCATTTTTTTATTGCAGTGACAACTCCAAAATACTCATTACTTTTACTATTGCTGTGTAACAAACAACCTCAAAGCTTAGAGTCATGAAACAATCATTTTATTAGTCTCACAGATTCTCTGGGTTAGGAATCTAGGCAGGACACAGTGATGACTACTTGTCTCTTCTCTACTATATCTTGGACCTCAGCTGAAAAGCCTTGAATGTGGGGAGTTACTTTATGGCTGCAGGCTGAAATGTATCTGGTGCTGGTGTCGAGGTAATTCTGACACTAAGCTCAGCTGTAAATGTTGACTAGAGTGCCTACATGTGGCTTCACCATGTAACTTGGGCTTTCTCATGGCGTGGCAGCCTCAGATAGTTGATTTTTTCATACTGCAGCTCAGAGCCCAGCAAACAAGGCAGAAACTACATCACCTTTTATGATCCAACCTCAGAAGCCACATAGCATTACTTCTCCAAAGAGCTATACTCCGGAAAAAATACTTGAACGATCCCCAAAGGGACCTTTAAGGTGATGCGGGATTGCTTCAAAAGCAAAAGTAATTTGTCTTTGGAATTAGATAACATCATCTGGAGCCACATTATTGGTATAATATTTTTATCTCAAGATCTAGCACTGAATCAAAAATAATCCTGCTTAAAAAAATAGATGTGGCTGAAAACCAAAAACAAAAAGAAAATCATAAAAGCAGACCAACAAAGTAAAAAAAGACATATTACCATCAAAGGAGCAGAAATAGAACTTTTTGCTGACTGCTTATCAAAAAAAAATGGGAGACAGGACAATGGAAAGATAGCTTCAATATGCTGAAAGAATACAATTATCAACATAGAAGTGTAAATCTATCAAAAATATCCTGTGCAAAGTAATGTGAAATAAGGACATATTCAGATAAACAAAACAGAATTCTTCACCAGAAGTTCCATTGAAATACTAAAGGATATATTTTAGGCAAATATTTAAAAAAGAGTATAGATACAATCTGAGAGATGCAGCAAAGAGTGAAGACCCCTAGAAATGGTGAATATTTGAGTACATATGAAATGAACAATGTGCAAAACAATGATAATAATGTCTTGTGAGTTTAAAATATGTTTAGAATTAAAAGACATGAGAAAATTTTAAAATTATATATGTAATTAAAAACCTTCCCGTAAAGTAAACTATAGGCCCAGATGGTTTCGTTGGCAAATTCTACCAAACATGTATGGAATGAATAATACCAATTTATTCATATTCTTCCAGATAATAGAAGAAAAGAGATAGTTCCCAATCATTTCATGGGCATCTTAGTATTTATTCCAAAGCTTGATGAGTGTATTACAAGAAAAGAAAGCCACAGGCCAAACTCATTTCACTCTTGAAAAGTAGAAGCAAAGTTGGTAAACAAAAGAGTGTCAAATCAAATCCAGTAGTATATAAAAAGGATACTACTTTATAGCCAAGTCGGGCTATTCTAACTGTTGAGCAGAACACTGTGCACCAGTTACTAATCACAGAAATGTACTCTAATCGCTTCTACCCACTGCGTCTTGGGATCAAAGTCTCCAGGGAAAGCACAGTGCAGTCAAGCACTGGATGGAACAACACTTTACTCACATAGAAACAGACAGAGCAAGATCAGCTTCAATAGTGTGCATCGGTTCCCCCTCCCATGGCTAGAAGGTCCCTCTGGCAGCCAGTGCAGGTCAATTGGCTAAGTACACCCCTCTTGTGGCTCAGAAGGACCATGATCTCCTTCCCCCCTAGTCTGAAATACTGAAATCTGGGATTGTCCCTGAGAGACATTGATGCATACACTTAGCAGAACAGAGGCACACTCATTAAGCCTGAAACAGGGAAAAATATTCCCATGCAAGGCAGTAAACCGAGAGCACGTTGTATGGGTAAGGAAATGTTCTAGTCGCAATGCCCATTCCTATTGGCTTAGTGGGGTTTGAAAGGCTGCATGCAGGAGACTGCCTGTTCCAACACTAAGAATTCAGGTTTGATTCAACATGTGAAAAGAAGTCAATGTAATGTGTCTCATTAACTGAAGGAAGAAAAAAGTCATGATCACCTCAATACATGGAGAAAAGAAATGTGATAAATTCAACATCCCTTCATATTTTAAAGAAAATAACAAACTTGAAATAAAAGGGAGCTTCTTTAATTTGATAAAAGATGTACACAAAAGCTAAAGTAAACAACATATACAGTGGTGGAATATTGAAGTTTTTCCTCTGACAGTGGACATGAAACACAAATACCTATTCTTACCTCTTCTACTCGACATAGTGCTAGATTATAGACAATACACTAAGACAAGAAAAATAAAATATATGCATAATTGTTAGAAGGAAGAAATTTAAATGTCATTAATTATAAATAATATACATGTATATAGAAAATATAAAAAACTATACATAAACTATTTTAAATAATAAATTAATTCAGCAAGACAGTTGTTTGAAAGATCAATACATAAATAGAATGATAATCTACCATATAAACAACAGAATTGGGAAATAAGATATTTTAAATATACCACTTAAAATAACATAAAAAACAATATTGAAGGAAATGAACAAAGTTGGAGGACCATTGATACCCAATTTCAAGACAGTATAAAGTTAAAATAATCAAGACAATGTGGTAATGATGAAAAAAATAGACAAATACAACAATGGAACAGAATAGAGAGCCTAGAAATAGACCCACATAAATACAGTTAACTGACCTTTGACAAAGGAGCAGAGGCAGTACAATTGAGAAAAGGAATTCTTTTCAACAAATGGTACTGGAACAAGTGGACATCCACGTGCAAAAAAAAAATGAACCTAGACATGAGACCTTACACTGATCACAGAAATACAGTAAAAATGCATCACAGACCTAAACGTAAAATACAAAACTATAAAACTCCTGGAGATAACATAGAAGAAGATCTAGGTGGCCCAGAGTTTGGCAATGACTTTTTAGATATAACATCAAAGACATGATCCATGGAAAAAATAATTAATAACCCGAATGTCATCAAAATTAATATATTTGCCAAGAATAGACAAATCTATAGGGAAAGAAAGTAGATTGGTAGTTGCTAGGGACTCGTGGCGAGGGGTAGGAAAGGATAGGGGGATTGGGAGGTGAGGACTACAGGGTATGTGGTTTCTTTTGGGGGTCATGAAAACATTCTAAAATTTATTGTGATGATTTCACAACTGAATACAGCACAACTAAAAACTGCTGGATTGTATACTTTAAAGTGGTGAATTATAGGGCATATAAATTATATACTAATAAATCTGTTACCAAAAAAATTAAAATTTCTGCTCTGAAAAAGACACTGTCAGGAGAATAAAAAGAGAAGCCATAGACAGGGAGAAAATATTAATATTTGCAAAAGACACACCTGATAAAGGATTGTAATCCAAAATATACAAAGAACTTCTAAAACTCAACAAGAAAACTAACAACCGACTAAAAAATGGGCCAAAGATTTTAACAGACACCTACTTAAAGAAAACATACAGATGGCAAATGAGCATATGAAAAGACACTCAACATCTTGTGTCATCAGGGAAATGAAAAATAAAACAACGATGAAATAATACTACCTACCTATTAGAATAACCAAAATCCAGACCACTGACAACACCACATGCTGGTGAGAATGTGTAGCAACAGGAATTCTCATTCATTGCAGGTGGAAATGCAAAATGGTATAGCCACTTTGGAAGACAATTTGGCAGTTTCTTACAAAACAAAACATATGCATACTAAATGATCCAGCAATCATGCTCCCTGGTATTTACCCAAATGAGTTGAAAACTTATGTCCACAAAAACCTGCACATGAATGTTTATGGCAGCTTTATTCATAATTGCCAACACTTGGAAGCAACCAAGATGTCCTCAGTACATGAATGGGTAAATTGTGGTACATCCAGAAATGAAATTTATTCAGCTCTGAAAGGAACTGAGCTTTCAAGTCATGAAAACACATGGAGGAAACTTAAATCTATGCTATTAAGTGAAAGAAGCTAGTCCTAAAAGGCTACATATTGTATGACTCCAACTATATGACATTCTGGAAAAGGCAAAACTACAGATACAGTAAAAAGGTCAGTTGCTTGCAGGAGTTACAGGGGAGGGAGGTATAAATAGGTGGAGCACAGAGGATTTTTTAGGACAACAAAACTACTCTGTACGATACCACAATTATGGCTGCATGTCATTATAAATTTGTCCAAACCCACAGACTGTACAACACCAAGAGTAAGCCCTAATGTAAACTATGGACTTTGAGTGATAATCATATGTCAATATAGGTTTATTGATTACAACAAATGTACATCTTCCTTAAAATGCCACTATTTCATTCAAATAAACAGATGATATTCTCCCATCATCAGTCTTATGGAACCTCTTTTCTTCTTCTTAGTAAAATCACTAATAGTTGTTCATCAGTTTCATTTATTAATTTTCTTACTACTTACTCTAAGTTGTTCCCCCATGCCTCATAGAGCCTGAGAATTAGGGTAAGAGTGCTTCTGTGGTTTGGAAATGGTTTGACCCTGCCAAGTCTCATGTTGAAATTTGATCCCCAGTGTTGAAGGTGGGACCTAGTGGGAGGTGTTTGGGTCATGGGGGAAGATCATGGATCCCTCATGAATGTCTTTGTCCCATTCTCAAGAGAGTGAGTGAGTTCTCACTCTTATTTCCCACAAGAATTTGTTGAAAAGAGCCTGGCACCTCCTCCTCTCTCTCTTATTTCTTCTCACTCCATGTGATTCCCACTCTCTGTCCATGTGATTTTTGGCTTCCCTTTGCCTTCCACCACAGGTGGAAGAAGCCTAAGTCCCTCATCAGAGCAGATGCTGGTATCATGCTTCTTGTACAGCCGCATTGTATGGGCCGATAAACCTCTTTTCTGTATAAATTGCCCGGTGTTAGCTATTCCTTTACAGCAACACAAATGGACTAAGAAATGTACCATGTGTGAATATCAAGTCTGTAAGTATTTGGAATGCAGTCATATACTACATAAACACTATAAAGCTGATGAATGCTAGTATTAGGAAAAAATACCTTGTATAAAAGAACACTTCTATTTCTAGACTATAAGACTGTAAATAAACACTTTTTCAGTGTTTATGATGTGCCAAGAAGTGTGTAGAGCCTTGTATGTACACTCGTTATTCCAATTAGCTCTTCGTAACAGTCCTATGAAATAGCTATTAATATTATTATCCCTATTTGACAGAGGATAAAACTTAGGCACAGTATTTAAGTAACTTACTTAAGGTCACCTAACTAGTAAAGAGACAAGCAATATTTTGAAAGTAGGTTTATCTAATTATGTGTTTCTACCCACTATGCAATACTGCCTCCCTGAGGACAAATATCATATTTTATTTATTTATTAATACCTCAGAATGCCTAGCATAGTAGTTGCTCAAAAAATATGTCCTAAATGAATGACTATATAATAATGCATTTCAGGTAAGTCAATGGACTTTCATGCATTCAAAGAATTTATGTGCTCTAGGAAAATATCTCATAGGTCTTAGAATTTTGATCCCTATTTATTAATGTTGTTCTGCCCTTACCAGTCTATGGAAGTCTATCTAAACACCATTAATGTCTTCCAAAATTAATCTTTGAAATTCCAGGAACAAAAGCTAAAGGATATTTTAAAACCAGCTTAACAGATTTCAATATATCCTTTAATAAAGGATTATAGGATGCATCATTGTAATGAATGAATACCTATTTTTAAGGTTTGATTCTTATTTTTCTCTGATGAGACTCTATTATTTTACTAGGGAATGTCATCTTAGGTATGCTAGTACTGATATCATTTTTTTAACTTACCTGGAATTACGGAAAAATGATTTATAATTCTTTAAGGTCCCAGTTTCACATCCTAACTGAACACCTACTATATCTCCAGGAGTTCACAATCTCATAAAGACAAACAAATCTAAGCAAATAAATATAATATAAGATAATGATAAATTCAATAAAATAGACACAAGTAATATTTTATGGGAAGAGATTCATCAGGACAAGGTGGATCAGAAAAGGTTACATTCATTCAAAAGACAATTTACTGGGCAGCTACCACTTGCCAAACACTGTGCTCATTATAAGAGAGACAGAGATATATTAAAACAAGATTCCTACACTTAAGGGGGTCATAGTCTTGTAGGAATAACAGATAGGAAACCAAGAAATTACAGTACTGACTGAGGAGTGTTACAGAAAACTGTGTATATAAATCAGACAGCATAATATAGTATAAGAGAACAGTAAAGAGAAAGCTTAAATATTCTTTGTAGATATGGGAAAGATTTGCTGAGAAGCTAACTTTCTTCTTTTGGATTATTATTTATTTATATTACTTTGAATATGTAATATATTCACATGGTTCAAAATAAACAAATATAACAAGGTTTATATTGAGAAGTCCCATTCCTATCCCTTCTGCATCTACACTACTCCCTCCACCCCCTCCATTAACTGCTTTTGTTCGTTTTTGAGGACACTTCAAGTGTTTATGTGAAAACAAGAAAATGAAGATATATATATATAATTATAATTTCCCTCCTTATTTATTAAAAAGGTAGTACATTTCTAACTCTTCTGGTGGAGATATGTTTTAAAAGGTAGTACATTATAGATGCTCTTCCTTTCTTATTTTTTTTTTCACTTGACTATGTATCCTGGAATCTTCCCATGTCGGTGTAAATAGAGAGGGTCCTTGTTCATTGTTTTTAAACAGATGCATAGTAGTCCATTGTATAGATATACCATAATTTATTTAACCAGTTCTTTAGTGATGGACATTTGTATTCTTTCCAATATTTTATTTATACAAACAATACACCAATAAACAGCTTTCTATACATACACATGAATATCTGTAGACATAAATTCTCAGTAGGATTGCTGAGTCAGAGAACAAATTCATCTGCATTTTTTATATATATTACTAAATTATCCTCCGTAGGAACTGTTCTTCCAAAATATATGAGAGTGCATATTTCCTGAAGCTTATTGGTGGAAATTCTTTCTCATTGTACTTTATTTTTTTAATTTCTTTTTTTATTTCAGCATATTATAGGAGTACAGATATTTAGGTTATGTAAATTGCCTTGCCCCACCCAAGTTAGCTTCAAGCATGTCTATCCCCCAGATGGTGCTCTTATTGTACTTTAATGCATACTTCTCTTCTGATAAGAGAGTTTGAGCATTTTTTACATGTATGTGGAATTTATACTCCCTTTGGTGAGTTGTGCATTCTTATCATTTGTCATTTTTCTCTTGGATTGCTTGTCTTTTGCTTTTTTTAAGTTTTCAAAATATTTATTTTTATTTTAATTGACAAATAGTAATTGTATACATTTATTGAGTACAATGTGATATTCCAATACATGTATATATCAGGTTTCAATCTGAAACATCAGTTCTTGGTGTGCTCATGGCCAAAGAATGACCAGAAATTTTCTAACTAAATTCATTTCATCCCCACCTAGAGGCTGTCAAGCTACAAATTGCCCTACATCCTCTGCCAGCCCTGGCACCTATCTCCTCCTCACATCTACACCTACAACAATGTACTTAAAACATACACTGAAGTTCCCTGGAGAGACCCCTGGAGAACCTGCAAGAGACCTCTCCAATAGGGATCTCCATCCTCACTCAGCAGGGAGCAGTCAGATGATTCGACATCCCTACCCAATGATTTGGGGCTCTAGAATAAAGAGTGGGGACATGTTAGGGAGATAGTGAGGGAGTCCAGGTCTCCTAGGAATGAAAATGGGCCTCCGTTCTGGTGCCTCCCCACCTTAATACTGTCCCAAGTGACTGCCATACCTGAGGGAGAAGGGAATACCCTATGAATCTGCCAATCAGAACTTAGCATGCCAACTGCAAAAGAATGCAGAGGACTCTTTAACCTATAGGCCAAGCAGCATAGGTACAATAGAGCCTGGAAATTGACCTAGAACAACCAGCTTTCAGAGAGGCTCATGGAAGATCTGCATGCATAGTAAGACTCAGGTCATATAACTACCAACGGTCCAATCAAAGTGGTCCCATGGAGACGTCTGAGCCATGAGGGAGGTCTCAATTTGAACACTATAAAACAATACCAAGACCATAGCCACACCCTTCCTTTTGCTCTCTATTTGCTGTGACAATGGGTCGTCTGGTCATCATGGGTGGCATATGTATGACACTCTGTAAACCTATATCTTGCTCTTTCTTGCTCTGTAATTCTAATTTTCTCCTCAATATACCGCATTTTCATGCTTGCCTTACTTTGGTGCATCTGGTCATACTTGTCTTTTTCTTATAAATTTCTAGAACCCCTTTACGAATTAGGAATATTAGCTCTTGTCTGTGTAAATTAGATAAATATCAGTTGTAAGTATTTTTTCTATTCATTTATCATGTTTGTTTGTCATTTAAAAATTATGATGATTATTTTTTTCTTTTGGTCACGTGGAAGTTTTTGTTTGTTTGTTTTTAAAGTAGCTGACATTATCTTTATTTTCTTCTTTGGTGTGGATCTTTAGCCACAGTTTAAAAGGTCTGTCCTATCCCCTCGATTATAAAGAAATCTACCTGTGTGTTCTTATTGCCCTTTTATAGCTTTTTTTTTTTACATGTGACATTTATTCTGGGTGTTCAGTGTTCATTACATCAATCTCTCCACATCTATTCTCTCCTTTGCTTTTTGCTGAAATACTTTAAAGCAAATCAATTCCAGATGTCATATCAGTTCACCCTTCAATACTTCAGTATGCATAGTTAACTAATAGGACTTATTTGTCCACATAGCCACCATGTCATTATCATACCTCCCAAAATTAATAATAATGTCTTGATAGCGTCTAATACCCAGGCTAGGTTAAATTTTTCTTAATTATCTCAAAGATGTCTTTTTACAGCTTCGTTTTTTTCATCAGTATGGAAAACAGGTTCCACACATCATGTTTGATTGCTAAGGCTCTTAATTTTGTTTTATTCTACATCCTCCTGCTTTCCCTCTTAAAGGTACATAAATTTAAGGAGCAGACAGAGGAGAACCGAAAGAGTGCAGTGTTGCTCTTTGATACTGGATTTAGAGCCTCCTCAAATTCTTTGGGGAAAGAAAGAGGATTTAAACAAACAAATTACATCTAGCTTTTCTCAAGCATATTTGATTTAAACAAGACACATAATTCATAAAAAGTAATTTGTTTTTGATAAATCTAAACTTCATGGAATTGGTCCAGGATTCTTCAAATAGGTTTTTGTGAACATACTGATCAGTTCTCATTTTATATACTTATTGTTATATTTGAAATATTTTCTAATAGGAGGACAAAATAATTTCAGGAATGTATCATAATTTGAGTACAGTATGTACTCAAATGACCCTGGACCAGTGTGGCTGGAGTGTAGTGATCAAATGTAGGAACGACTTGAGATGAGGTGAAAAAAGAGAGGAAGGTGCCAAACCATGCAGGTCTTTCTAGGGCCATTAAGGATTTTCTTTTTTATCCTGAGAACGATGGGAAGTTATTGAAAAGTTTTAATTTTGCAGGTGTATACCTTCGACACAGGAAAATTCTGAATATTTCTATGTGTGATTAACTAGCTCACACACAAATATACAAGGGAATGTAAGCTGTTTGGCTCTCATCAACCAATATGTGAGTCAAAACTGAGTGAATTTTTAAAAACTGAGTAAATTATGCTGTCAAGCCTGGAAACGTGGCATTATGTTTCTCTCCACGTTTCCACCAACTCTCAAAGTTTATGCAGAAGGAGAATTGACCTTCTACCTGACATATTCCGGTTTCAAAATATCCATTTAAAAGAAAATGTTATATTTGTGAAAAAGAAAATTCATATAGTCATTATCTTTTCAGAAGTAACTTCAGTGCCATTCATTTTTCTTCTCATTTACCTCACATGCATGTTTTTTCTGTGATGAAAGCTGAAATTTCACTTAATATTCACCAAATGAGATTTAAGGTACTAGCAATACACAAATGGGATGTTAAAATAAAAAGAGATTCCCCCAAATCACAATAACAATGTGCTATTCTTCTGACAGCTGTATACAATTTTTCATACTTACATCAATCTCTCAAAATCAACCTTCTTGGAAGGCAAAATATTGTCATATAGAGAACGTCAAGACTGAAGTCAGTCAGAACAGGATCACAAACCCAATTCTACCACATATTTACCTCAGAGTACCTCAGAGTCACAGTGTCTCTAAGACTTTTTTATGTACAAAATGGTTACAATTGTACCTAATGTGCAGAGTTGCTGTGAGGATTGAGTGAGATAGCTTATATAAAGCATCTGACACACAGCAGATGTGCAGTATAATTAGAATATGTTTATTTATTTATTTATTTTTTGAGACGAAATCTCTGGTCTCAAACTCCTGGCTCAAGCAATTCTCCTGCCCCAGCCTCCTGAATAGTTGGGATTACAGGTACACACTGCCGGGCCCAGTTTAATTGTTTTATTGTGGCATTTAATACACTACTAATGGTAGATTTGGGGAATTTGAGATGTATTAGCATTTCTTAGTATATGTATTAACAGACAGCTGATAATATTTCATTGATAATCGATGTATTTTGCCAATCATATATCTTGCTGATTATCACTCATGAATAGTGTTTGAGGGATCATTGCTTTTACTCTTTATGCCCCTTGTGCATCCACTTATAGTTTTATAAGTTAGGCAATTAACATTACTAGACAAAGTGATTATGTGTGATCTTGCTTCACTTTCTTAATATATTCAGCTATTTTTTCTGTTATACATTTATTTTCTTACTAGAAAAGTAATATAACTAAGTGATTTTCTTTTCCCAGGCCACATCATCATGTTTTGAGCTATACTAACAATCATCAAATAATACTTCTATGACTTTGGATTCATTTGCTTTAGAAGTATCTAGTACCCTCTCCACTTTACTCTACTCATGGACCCAGTGCATCACGAATACTTAGGGGGCATCTCTCAGATGCTGTATGAGCCAATCTTTTTGGCTATTACATGATGCCTCCCCTTTTCTTCCTTTCCTGGCTGCAGTAATGTTACAGCAAGTGTTACAGCGGGTGGTCCCGAGGACAAACCGAGAGGCACATGGAGAGTTGGAGAATCAAAGTTTATTCCCCGGCGGGCTCAGAGGGGTCTCACCACCAAATTCTGAGCCCCGTCTACCCAATTTTTCCCACTTTTATTAAGTTGGGGTGGTCTGAAGGGTGGGGTATCAGGTGGCTAATGCCCACCGGGTAATAGGTTAATTGATGTGTCACATAATAGGTTAGTATTATGTTGATGCGCCAGGTAATAGGTTTAGTGTTATGCTGATGCAGGTCTTCTGTGAGGGGTGGGCATCTCAGGTGGCTGATGCACTGCCAAGTAATAGATGAGGGTTTTCCTTATCAATACACTATTGGAGGGACTGCAAAAAAGTGAGTTTTTATACATGAGCTAGGTCAGTAACAAGTCCAACTGAGTGATATATAATTATTCTGTAATTACAATCACCCTTTCTAATGAAGCTGATCCATTTTCTTTAAGCTCATCTTGAGTTCTTTGACTTCTCTTCCCCAAGGACAAATTCTTTTCCAGGAGGTTCTTTGGCCCAGCGGGTAGCTAGAGTCTTGACATTGCTTTTCCAACCAATTGTCTAAGTATGCCCAAACATGTCAAAAGCCTAAATGGAACAGAGGTTGGGTGCATGCTGAGACCCCCTACAACTTCCTCTTCCTTGTAAAAACTCGGTAGCACACACTGCAGCCTATACCTTCATTCAGGAATTGACTCGTGCAAGAATGGGAAAATAACAGTTCTTTATCTGGGCATGCTAAGCTTTGTTTACAGGTCCAGATTCTCACACACCAAATAGCCCTGGACTTTGTGACATCCTCCCCCAACACAAGCAGGGTGATAGAACAAAGCTGGGCTATAATCCAGATTTCAAGTTACTTTTAGTGTGACTTGGCATTCTTTTTCAAGATGAACATTTTCCCTTCAGTTCCTGATCCCTTTTACCCTACAGACATAGGCCTCCAGGTTCTTTCTTTCTTAGAGAACTTCCCTGAGGCCTCTTTAGAAGAGCCACATGTTTAAAACCACCATTCATTAGAAAAGCCTATGGTCGGGGTAGGCAGACTACCTAGTTTATGATGACAACTACTTCAACCTCATTTCTGATTCACTCTCTACCTTAGCTTCTTTGTTTCCCATGGAAAGCAGATATAGTCCACTGTAAACTTCTCCTAGGCAAAGAACAGTCTCATCTACCAGCCTTAGTTCCCAAGCACTGGGCTCACCAACATAGAAAAAGTCTTTCCCCTGATTAATCTATAGGCAATAGACCCTAAATGTAGACCCTCGGTATCAGATCCACACCATTTTCTGCCAGCTCTTTTTATACAGGCAGTGGCCTCAAACTTTAGCCCCACTAGGTAGAGTGTAAGTGTGCACCTGTCATTCATTTTAAACTGGACAGGGAGGCCCAAAGTCTACAACAGTACTTATCATCCATCTTGAAGCCCCTGGTACCACACTTGAGCACTGATGGCACTGCTGTGGGCCACAGTGGTATTTCATCTGGGAATTTCCAGATGCAGTTTCTCACTTCATTTAGCCACATGCTAGGTCAAATTTATTAAATTTCCATTCTCAACAGCCAGTCCAAATTAGGAGTCTGCGCGCTGTCAGGATTCCTACCAAATATCTAAAAATGAAGGGTAAAAGAAGTGGCATTTTTCTTAGGACCTTCATGGCTATGTGCTAAGAGTGTCATGTGCTGGCTCCAATAACCCTTTTGCTCTTCTCCCACTCCCTGTTTTTTGGTATGTTCAGCAAAGTCCAAACAATTTTTTTTAAGTTGTGAATGTCTTGAGAGTTATGATAGAGTGGTTCTGGATTTTTGTGTATCCATCACTTGGAGTACTTTGCATAATAACCCATATAGAGAGAAGCATTTCTTCCATAAAATCTAGACATCTGTGTTTAAAGCCCTCTAATTTGGGGCATGATGGGTGAAAGAATTGGTTTCCCGGGGTCTGCTCTTGTGAGTACTGCTATCTGGTTTTAAAAACAAGAATTCTTTGTTCATCAACTCTGTGGGATTGCCATTAAGGATTATTTCCAGATAAACTGCCAAATGTGGAGGTCTTTTGCAGTATGCAGAAGTTTCACAGTGGGTTTCATGTCTTCGGTCATCTCTGACAAACAAAACATAACAAAAAATCCAGGTCCAGATTAGTTCTAGGATCTTTTAATAGTCACAGTCATTTCTTAATGCTCTCATGAATACATGATGATATTCTCTGAGAAAAACCACATGTGTAAAAAAAATCAGATGTTTCTATTTTTCTTACACAGACCAACATAAAACTTGACATATTACATGACTTACTACCTCTAAATTATGTCATTCTTAAAGTAAAATCTCAGTCATACTAGAAGAATATTTTTCAAACTGCGGATCATAACCCATTAAGTAATGAAATCAATTCAGTTGCTCACAAACAATATTTTTATAAAATGAAGTATAATAAGATAAAGAAATATAAGAATATATGGATTTAGAAAAGTATTTTGTGAAACTTTTGTTTCAGTTATATATTTATATGTGTGTGAATATATGTTTGCAGGATAAAGTCATAAAATGTATTTCATCCATGGAAATAGTCAAAAGACATTTGAAATTCACTATCTTAGAAGAGTCGTCAATTCCCAAAGTGCGGAAAGCACTTTTCTCTTAGCTCATCATGCTCTGTATCTGTCCTCTACCCCATAAGTTGAGGCAGCAAGGGTTTATGCAGGGCAACATAACTGACAGCTACTACAGTTACTGTCTGTAGGTAGGTCTTAAGTTTTCAAACAGGCTTGCCTTCCCGGAGTCCTATGTACTCTGGGAATCCCAGATAGACCTAATTTCCTCCATGGGGATAGTTTCCATTCCTATAAGTAGAGCACCTGAGATGACATATGCATATCTTTGTTGCAAATCTTGTCCCTCTAGCATAGACCGAAGCCTTTAAATTATAATCAAGGAACATCACCACCCACTTATGCCCAGTAATCTGAAATCTAATCTGAAAATGGTATTCAGTCCCCTCTCCAAGACCGGCAAGTGGTTAGAGACAGTAAAAAGTAAGGCAGAATGTGGTATCCTGGAAGTGAGTGCCAGCAATGATACTGAACTGACTGTTTGGGACCTGGTTGGTCATGTAGCTGGGCTAGTTGAGGCTAAGAATGTGTAAGCCTTTATCTCACTTCTCTGAGGTTCTTCTTTGCATGATGATGCCTTGAATAGCATCACCATGAAACTAGTACTTTTCTATAGATCTTTTCAAATTGGCTATACCCACATTGCTTGTGACTTTAAATATCCAGCATCCATGTTCTTCCAATGCCCTGAAAAAGGCATTGCTATCATTTAGGAATCCTTATGCATCTAGGTAGTTCGTGTAACCAACCTCCTTTCCATTAGGTGTTGTGAGGTGGCAGAAACTCCCACTTTTCTTTGAAGTATCCTTTTAAACTGATAAAGACAATTTTTTTAAATCTTCATCAGCTCTTGGAATCTGGTGATTCATGTTCTACGAGTACAATAGAGTGATTTACTGAGTTTCTAATAAGCCATACTGTACATATTGTACCTGGTCATAGTAACTGTAAGTATGATAATCCATGCCCATTGAAAAATTTCTAGACTTTTTTCTTAGTACCATAATAGGTAAGGTACATGAATCAAAAGATTTGGTAATAACACCATTAGTCAATCACCCTTTAGTATGATTTCTTGGATCATCAATCTCTGATAAAACAATTTTCCTAGATCAGTGGCTATTAACTGGAGGCAATTTTGCTCCTCAAGGGACATTTATCAATGTCTGGAGACATTTTTGGTTGTCACAACTGGGGTAGTGATGCTAGTGGCATCTACTGTGTAGAGGCCAGGGAGGCTGCTAAGCATCACAGAGTACACAGAGCCGTCGCCACCTCCCCCCACTCCCCCACGCAGAATTATTTGGCCCAAAGTGTCAATGGCACCGATTTTTAAAAATCCTGTCCTGATACTCACATTTGAGCTTAACGTTTATTTAAATCATTCATACTTATAGTGAGCTATTCTTTTTATACACCCCTCTATTTATATAAAGAGTATACCATGGCAATAAACCTGATCTTTCTTTTTAACTATTTATTCTACTTCTCAGAACTTGAAGAGAATGCAAAATCAAAATTAAGTTAATTTAGATCTTCTTTTAAACATTTTTATTTATTTTTTATTTTTATATTTCAGAATATTATATTCATACAAACACTTTGGTTACATATATTGCCTTTACACTACCCAAGTCAGGGCTTCAAGCCTGTCCATCCCCCAGACAGTGTGCACCGCACCCATTAAGTGTGAATATACCCATACCCCCCAACCCCCTCCCACCTGCCTGACATCTGATGAATGTTACTTCCATATGTGCACATAAGTGTTGATCAATTAGTACCAATTTAGTGGTGAGTACATGTGTTGTTAGTGTTTCCATTCTTGTGACACCTCACTCTGAAGAACAGGCTCCAGCTCCACCCAGGACAATGCAAGAGACATCAATTCACCATTGTTTTTTATGGCTGAGTAGAACTCCATGTTATACATATACCACATTTTATTAATCCACTCATGTGTTGATGGGCACTTGGGTTATTTCCACATTTTTGCAATTGTAAACTGTGCTGCTATAAACATTTTAGTTCAATTGTCTTTTTTATAGAATGTCTTTTTTTCCTTTGGGTGAATATCCAGTAGTGGGATCGCTGGATCAAATGGTAGTTCTACTTTTCGTTCTTAAACTTGGAATTTTCTAGGATAATGCCCAGGAGAAAGAAATACAGATTGAGAGTTGTTTTTTTCTCTTTGTCTCTACCTACTGGTGAGCTAGTCGATATGACACAGGTAAGGAGAGTTTTGTTAAGGATCCACCATCAGTCTGCTGCTGGAAATAATATTCTGGGATTTAAAAAGGCTAAAATTAGCCTCAATCAATGCTGTATACACCACAGCAGGATTGATTCAGTTCATCTCATGGCTGATATGGAGGAAATACAATGAGTTCAATTTTAAATATGATGAGCTTGAGGTACCTGTGAGTCATCAGGCAGAGATGTCAAGTAGGTAATTGAATGTATGTAATTGGAGGGAGAAATAGAAATGTGGGCATGATCAGCTTATAGACGGTAATTGAATCCATGGGAGTACATGAGAACAGCTAAGAAAAAGGTATAGATTCAGCAAGAAACTAGTCCATACTAAAATCTTAGGTACCTCTAATATTTGATGTCGGGAACAGGATCAGTCAAAGCCAATGATCTTTCCACTATATTAGGCTATCTCTAAGACAAAGATTTGCATTTAATCATGAAATAAAATTTTATGTTATGTACCTATTATATGTCAGGCAATATTGTAGGCACTTGGGATACACGAGCAAAAAAACTGACAAAAAAATCCAAATATTAGGAGAGGTTATAATCTACTGAGTTTTTAAAATAATAAAACAAAGTCACACTTCAACAGCTCAACCGGTAGAGTATAGGACTGTAAGGGTTATAATGAAACAAGGGTTCCAGAGATCTTCCCTGCTATAAAGCCTCTGGCTCTCTGAGAACCTCAATTGCTGTACCTTCAATATTAGTAAGAAATCGTAGATACCACATTATTCTACCCCCCTCCCTACTCCAGCTTCTTTGTTTGGTGTTTGCATGTGACTTTCACTTTTCTACAAATTTGCCAGTTACCCTGAGCAAATGATAAAGCAATGCAGTAATTAGGGAGGCATTGACCTTGAGTGAAAGGAAGGAGACAGAATGTCATGTAAAAAGGAATGAGAGGCATTCATAATGAAATAAATAACATTATGGACCCAAGTTCAGATAAATGCACAAAGAAATCTCAGTTCCAAGATTGACAAAATATAACAAAGATGAGACAATATAGCTACAGAGTATTGGAAGGAATGAGGGTAAAGTGGTGGCCCTGGTTTGAAAATGCCAGCATGTATTAGGAAAGGAAAGCATGCACCAGGATAAATGGACAAAGAAATCTCAGTTACTAGATTGACAAAATATAGCAAAGATGATACAACGTGGCTACAAAATATAGAAGGGAGTGAGGGTAAGTGGGTGGCCCTGGTTTGAAAATGCCAGCATGCATTAGAGGGAAAGGAGGTAAACTCAAACAATCATCTTTATGATTCTGTCTTATTATCTTGGACACAGTTTTACTCCCATCAGGCAACAAACTGATGTGAATCATACCACATAATAAATGCATTGAATTAAAATTTTATTATGAAACTTTAGACTTTTTTAGCACTTTTAAAATAACCCTGTTATTTGAGGGGAGGGGTATCACTAATGGAAAAAGCCCAGTAACACTTAAAGACAGCTTTTCTGCTGTTCCTTAAGATAACATTGATCGCGTGGGCCTTTGTCTGCTTTGTGCATCCCTGAAAGTTTTATACCATCTCAAGGGCCATTTTTAAACAAATATGAAACTTCAGGGCCTTATGTGGCAACCCAGGGACACTTGTAAAATAATTTCAGTTCCTAATGATTTCCTTAGTTCTTTACAATGCCCACGACTGCTGAGACTTGGAAGCCTGAACAAGAACCTGTTTCGGGTCTCAGGAGTATATTAGTGTACCAATCAGTGAATCTCAAATGGAGATCTCATAAGAATCTCCAAGGTTTGGGAACTTTTACAATGTACACACTCCCCTTCCCTATATCCTGTATATTATGGTACTTACCACCTAAAATTCACTGCTATAGTGAGATACTGTAACTTATGAGAAAGAATTTCCTCCCTTAGGTATGTTAGGAAGATAGAAAGGTTGGAGAAAGACTCACCTTTTTTTGACATTTTTACTATACTTAACAGATATAGTTCATTGACAAACTCCCAGTCTAAATAGTAATGAATTTTCCATAGCAGTGCTATTTACAGACTAAAACAAATTAAAAAATCATCAAAAGTCTAGAAATGGAATTCCTCAGCCAGAACTGTTCAGTAGAACATGCTACCCATCTGGCTAGAATCTGGTTAGGAATTAACAGTACTGGTTATTAGGCACTGTTCCAGTTACTATTGCTATGTAACAATCCCCCAAACTCAGTGGAATACCACAATTAATTTATTATGCTCACAGATTCTGCTTTAGGGTTAGGAATTTGGAAAGGATGTAGCAGAGATTCATTGTCTGTGCTCAACAGTGTCTGGATCCCTCAGTTGGGAAGACTCAAAGTCTTGAAGGCTAACATCATCTAAAGCCTGATTCACTCCTACGTCTGATAGTTGATGCTAACTGTCAGCTATGGTCTCAGCTAGGGCTGTCAGCTGGAACACTTATATGTGATCTCCTCATGTAGCTGCCTGGACTTTGTCATAACTTGGAGACTGGGCTCCAAGAGCAACTTGTGTCCAAATAGTCACAAAGTGGAAGCTCTATCACCTTTTATGTCCTAACCTTGGAAGTCACGCAGCATCACTTGCGCCAAAGTCATAATCCCACTGAGATTGAATGGGAGGGAACATAGACCCTTCTTCCTGATGGAAGAAATGTCAAAGTCACATTTTAAGACCATGTGGGTTTGGAGATATTACTGTAGTCGTCTTTAGAAACTACAGTCTGCCACAATCTGCCCACTGGCTACAATCAACTCCTTTCCCACATGCAAAATGTGCTCATCCCCTCCTCCAGGATCTCTAAGTCTAATGGCATTATGACAGTAGTTCAGCTCCCAAATCTCATTATCTAAATCAGGTCCAGGTGCAGATGAAGGTCCTAAGATTTGCTTCTTTGGATACAGTTATCTTCATACGAAGACATGTAAACTACAATGGCAAGTTATCTGATCCACACATCCAACATACAATTGTGGAGGCAGACCTAGAATAAGTCCTATAGACACTCTCATGGAAATGGAAGGGTGGAGGATAGAAAGAATGCAGCAGTCACTGGTCCATCACAATTCTGAAGTTTAGCTGGACACATATTCCCAGTTCCTTGTTCTGTCTTAGTGCTTGGGAGTTACTCTGTATAGCTCCTCATTCTGCCTTTAGTCTCTTGGTTCCACACTCTGTGTCATCTTTCCCTGTTTCATAAAAATGTAGGTCATGTTTGCAGCCGAGTAGTTTTCTCAGTCTGCTTCCCCCTGTAGTAGTCTGGGAGTACAAATACTCCATTTTGCACCGTCTCTATTCCTTTCAGTCCAATCTGGTGCACAACTCCTACAACTCCTTGGAAAACTTTGTGGGCTTTCTGTATACAAATTTATAATCCACTCCATTAGACAAGAGCTACACTAAGAGAGGCTTCTAAAAGTTTTTCTAACTTGGTCTCCCTGTGAGATTGCTATGGTATAATCCCCTTAAACTTCTTAGAAGCCCCATTGTTCAGCAAAAAAAAAAAAAAATGATCTGTAAGGTATGTTCTTAAGATCCTTAGAGAGTCTTTTGTCTATCTGAAAGTTTCTAGGAGTAACTGGCTTACATCTTTTTGAGGTTTTAACAAAGAATCTTACAATCCCAACCTGGTTTTGATCTTTGGTCTAAAGTATTTTCTTGATTTGAGAATCACTATATGGAGAGGCGGAGACAGAATTATTTTAAAACCCACCAAATCCTGTATTCTTTTAATAACAGTCAATTATTTAGCCCATATATTTCCTTTTGTATTTTATCATATGCAGTGAAAAGATCCCTGGTGGCACTTTCAATATTTTGCCTACATAACTCTATTGTTAGATCACCAAGTTTACTAGATATGTATTCTGTTTGTCATGTTTCCACAGAAGGCTGTTTCTGACTTTGTGCTACTACAGAATAAGGGTTCCCTTTCCTTCAGCTTCCAATTTTTCTGACTTTCCTTTAAAGCCCTCACCAACAGCCGCTTCAAGGTCCTGTGGGCTTTTTCTACTTCTTTCTTCAAAACCCTTCCATTTTCATCCGCTGCCTGGTCCTAAAGCTAGTGCCACACATGTTCAGGTCTTGTTATAGTGGAACTCTACTTACAGGTGCCAAATTCTATTTCAGTTAACTATTGCTGAGTAACAAATCATTCCAAATATAGAGGCAAAAAACAGCCACCATTTTATTATGCTCACAGATTCTGTGGTTTAAGAATTTGGGAAGGACATAACAGGAATGTCTTGTTTTTGTTCCAGTATGTCTAAGGCCTCAGCTGGGAATACTCAAAGACTGAGGGATAGAACCATTTAAAGTCTGATTCATTCATATGACTGGCAGTTGATATTAGCCATTGGGTGAGGCCTCAGCTGGGGCTGTTGGTCTTGTAGCTTATCCATGTGGCTGTTTGGAGACTTCATTTATAGACATCAGTTTGCGGGCACCCATCATCATGTGTTCAAGGGGTCAGTCATTGCAACTTGGAATAATCAGACCAATCAGAAAGCACAGCTCATGTCTCACACAATGAGCACTAATCTTGTGGCAACTCAAGTTCAAAACATGCATGCACTAGGTAGCCAAAACCTCTAGGTGGACACATTGTCATGTAAGCCTAGATGACATAAGGTAGCACAGGCCACTTAACCTCAAGAGATCCTTTACCCTGGGAATGGTATAGCCATCCATTCCATCAGCAGGTGGAAATAACTCATCAGATATGAACATCTAGCAGGTGGTTACATACGACATTGTGTGAGATCCTCTGTGAAAGACACCAAAGTTGTAGACTGAACTGGGAACCCATTCTACAGAATGAGTGGTTGAAGGTGGCAGCTCAAAAAGTCTGTACACAGGTTATTTGCCTCTGATTGCCATATGACCTTCTTAAGACATTCATAGTAGAGGAAAAGTCATAAAATGTAACCAAAATATTTGTACCCTCATAATATCCCTAAATAAAATAAATAAATAAATAAATAAATAATAAAAAATACATTTATAGTAAATTTTCTGGTATTTCCATTGATTTTTTTATTTGGAATGATGCCCTTCAATAAACCACAAATGTTGCTGAATCAAGGAATGTCCAACAAATCCTAAAGTTGCTAAGATACCCTTTCCAAGTTGATATAGAGCTCTAGACAGAGAGAAACAGAATTGGTCATTTCAGCTCTGATTTAAACTTTGGGCTGAGCCCTCAATCATTGTGAATATAAAACAAGTGAATAAGCATGATGCTAGCTGTTGTTGACATGTGTTAGCTCTGTTTCACTTATGGCCATATCCTGGCCTACCCTGATCTAGATCACAACATTTGCTTCCATTTTTACTATTAAATACACTGGAGTCCAACTTATTGCAGGAGTATTCTAGCCATTCAACAGCTACAATGGCCATTTAATTCCTGGGGAAAAAAATGATATTGAGTACCCTTTAGAGGCGGAGTCGATAACTACAGTCCATAAACCAAATCTTATTTGCTGTCTTTTTTTTAATTGAAATTTTTGTTGAGATAATTGTAAATTCACATGGAGTTGTAAGAAATAATATAGAGTGGTCTCATGTACTTTAGCCAGTTTTCCCCAATGGTAACATTTTTCAAAACTATGTCACAAATTGGCTATTGGCGTTGTATAATCCCATGATCTTACTCACATTTCTCCAGATTTTCATATACTCATTTGTTTGTGTGTGTATTAAATTCTATGCAATTTTATCACATATGTAAATTCATATATAAACTATCACAGTCTAGAAACAAAAAAAATTAATCACCAAAAGGATCCCTTGAGTTGTGTTTTTATAACTACAACCACATATCCTTCCCACCTCCTACCTTGTCCCTGATCCTGGGCAATGTTAATCTGTTATTCATGTCTAAAATTTTATCATTTCAAGAATATTATATAAAAGGGTTTATAACGTATGTGACATTTGGGGGTTGACCTTTTTACTCAGCTTAATTCCCTGGAGATTCATTCAGGCTGTTGCATGTATCAACAGTTTGTTCCTTTACATTGCTCCGCAGTATTCCATGGTATAAATGTCCCATAGTTTGTTTAACCATTAACACATGGAAGGACATCTGGGTTTTTACAGTTCTTGGCCATTATGAATAAAGCTGCTATGAACATTCCTGTACAGGTTTATGTGTGAATGTAACTTTTAACGCTCCAGGGAAAAATGTCCCAGAGGGCAATTGCCGAGTCATATTGTAGTTGCATATTTACTTTTATAAGAAACTGTCAAACTCTTTTCCAGAGTGGCTGTACCATTTTACATTATCACCAACAATGTATATATGATCTAGTTTCTCCACATCCCTGCCAGAATTTGCTGATGTCACTATTTTTTATTTTAGTTGTTCTCATAGGTATGTAGTGATAGATTCTTGTGGTTTAATTTGCATATCTATGATGGCTAATAATGTTGAACATCTTTTTATGTGCTTATTTGCCATCTGGAGATCCTCTTTGACAAAATGTCTGTTTGTGCCTTTTGCCCACTTTCTAATTACTTCTCATTGTTTAATGCATTGTGGGGGAATTTGGATTAAGTTTTGAGAGTTATTTATATATATTAGACCTTTGTCTGATATGTGATTTGCAAATATTTCCTCCTGTTTGTAGCGTGTCTTTTCATCCTTCTCACAGTATCTTTCATGGAGTAAAAGTTTTTAGTTTTGATGAGGCACAATTTATCAGATAGTCCTGTTATGAATCATGCTTTTGATGTCAAATATAAGAACACTTTGTCTAGTCATAGATCTTGAAGAATTTTTCTTGTTTTTATTTCCTAAAAATTATAGAGTTTTTCATGTAAGTCCATGATCCATTGTGAGTTAATTTTTAAAATAAGGTATGAGATTAAGGTCCAGGCTCATTGTTGCCTGTAGATATCCAATTGTTCCAGCACCATTTGTTGAAAAGTTTATCCTTCCTTCCTTGTTGACTTGTTTTTGTACCTTTGTCAAAAATCAGTTGTCTCTATCCATTGATCTATGTGTCTATTCTTCTGCCAATACCACACTGTTTTGATTACTGTGAATATATCATTAAGATTTAACATTCTATGGAATGATTCCTTCCACTTTATTTTTTTTTCAAAATTGTTTTAGCTATCCTAGGGCCTGAATATTTTCATACAAATTTTATAATATGCTTGTCTATGTCTACAAAAAGCTTGAAATTTTAATAGGAATTACATTAAATCTATAGACCAATTTGGAAAGAAGTAACATCATTTCTATATTGAGTTTTCCATTCCACGAGCATGGTATGTCTGTCTATTTATTTAGGTCTTCCTGAATTTCTTTTAAGAGTATTTTGTAATATTTTTTAATTTTATTTATTTTTTATTTCAGAATGTTATGGAGGTACAAATGTTTAGGTTACATATATTGCCTTTGCCCCACCTGAGTCAGAGCAACAAGAGTGCCCATCCCCCAGACAGTGCGCACCGCACCCATTAGGTGTGAATATACCCGTCCCCTCTTCCCCCCTCCCACCTGCCCAACACCTGATGAATGTTACTACCATATGTGAAACATACAGAACCTGTATGTATTTTAAGTGTGTATTTAAATATTTCATTTTCTTTGGAACAATTGCAAATGATATTGTGCTTTTAATTTTACTTTCCACCTGTTCATATATATAAAATGTAATTAACTTTTGTGCATTGATATTGAAGCTTTCAATATTACCAAACCCACTTGCTAGTTCTAGAGGTTTTGTTATAAATTTCAGTGGATTTTCTATGTAGACAATCATGTCATCTGCAAGTAAGGACAGCTTAATTCCTTTCTTTCCAACTGTGTATCTTTCATTTCTTTTTCTTGCCTTATTGTGCTGGCTAAAACTTTCTGGACAATGTTAAGAAAGAATGGTGAGAGTATATATCTTTTCCAATCTTAGGGTGAAAGCATTCAGTCTTTTACCATTTAATGTGGTGCTCATAATAAGATTTTTGCAGATGCTCTTCATCACTTTGAGGTAATTTCTCTCTATTGCTAACTGGCTGAGAATTTATCATCAAAGTCTTAAATTTTATCAAATGTGTCTTCTGCTTATATTGAAATGATCATAGGATTTTTCTTCTTCAGCCTATTGATATGATAGATTTCTTTAATTGATCCAAATGTTGAACCAGCTTTGCATATCTGAAATAAATCATACTTTGTTATGTTGTGTAATTTCTTTTATACGTTGTTGGATTCAGTTCGCTAATATTTTATCGAGAATTTTTACTTCTAAGTTCATGAGAGATATTAATCTGTAGTTTTCTCATTTTGTACATTGTTTTTGGTAGCAAGGTAATACTGGCTTCATAAAATTAGTTAGAAAGTGCTCCTTCTTTGAATTTTTGCAAGAAATTGAACGGAATTTATTTTAATTATTATTTAAATGCTTGGTAACAAGGACAATTTTACTTTGGTTAAGATTTCATAGTTTGTGGTTTTCAAGAAACAGGTATATTTCTTATAACTTGTAAAATTTATGAGTGTAAATTTGTTCATAGTCTTACCTTATTATCCTTTCATTAGCTGAAGAATCTGTAGTGATATCCCTGTTTCATTCCTGATACTGATCTGTGCGTTTTCTATTTTCACTTTTGTCAGTCCTGCCAGAGGTTTATCAATTTTATTGGTTTTCTTTTAGAATTGGCTTTGTATTTCATTGATTTTTCTCTAATTTTCCTATTTTAATCTTTATTGATTTTTTTCCTGTACCTTTATTATTTCATATATTTTCTGCATGCTTTGTGTTTGTCTTGCTTCTTTTTTTAGTTCCTTGGAGAAATTAGAATACTAATTTGAGATCTTGCCTCTTGTTTAATGTAAGCATTTTGAACTATGAATCCTTCCTTGACCACTGCTGTAGCTGTACCTCCTAGATTTTAATATGCTTATTTTATTTTATTTTAGTTTAGTTTCCATAGAGACTTTCTCATTGACTAATGGGATAGGTAGAAGTCTTTCAATTAATTTTCAAGTATTTGGAGATTTTCCTGCTGTTTTTGCCTTATTGACTTCTAATTTGATTTCCTCATGGTCAGAGAACATGCCTGTATCATTTCTATTCTTTTACATTTGTTTGGGTGTGTCTTATGGCACTTGGTATGATCTATCTTGGTGAATATTCAATGAAGGCTTGAAAAAAATGTGTATTTTGCTGTTGTTAGATGCAATGTTTGATATGTGTCAATTTTATTTCATCGGTTGATCATATTTTTCAGTTCTTATTTATCATTGATGACTTTCTGTCTAGTAGTTCTATCAGTTGCTAGGGAGGGTATGCCAAAATCTCCAACTATACTTGTGGGTTTGTCTCTTTCTCTCTTCAGCTCTATTAAGTTTTGTTTTATGTATTTGTTTGGGGGCTCTATTGTTTGATGCATACACATTTAGGATCATTATTTCTTCCTGGTGAATTGATCCTGTTATCATTATGTCATGTCCCTCTACCTTTAGTAATTTCTTTGCTCTGAAGTCTACTTTATTGGATACTAATGTAGTAACTCCTACCTTTCTAAAATTACTATTTACACAATAAATCTTTTTCCATTATTTCTTTTACTTTCAAGCTATCTACATCATTGAATTTATTTTTATTTTTATTTTAAAATTTATTTTATTATTATTTTTTTTTGAGACAGAGTCTTGCTTTGTCACCTGGGCTAGAGTGCCATGGCATCAGCTTAGCTCACAGCAACCTCAATCTCCCAGGCCCAAGCAATCCTTCTGCCTCAGTCTCCAGAGTAGCTGGGACTACAGGTGTTTGCCACCATGCCTGGCTAATTTTTTCTTTTATATATATTTTGAGTTGCCCAGAAAATTTCTTTCTATTTTTTTTAGTAGAGATGAGATCTGGCTCTTGCTCAGGCTGGTCTCAAACTCCTGACCTCAAGTGATCCTCCCACCTCAGCCTCCCAGAATGCTAGGATTATGGGCGTGAGCCACTATACATCATTGAATTTAAAGTGAGTTTCTTGTAAACATCATATAGTCAGGTTATTGCTTTTTTTTTGGTCCATTCTGCCAATCTCTGTATGTTGATTGCTGCATTTATACTGTTTACATTTAAGGTTATTATTGATATATTAGAGCTCAAGTCTGCTATTTTACTATTTGTTTTCTCTTTGTTTCCTTTGGTTCTCATTCCTCTGCTTCTCTTTTCTTGCCTTCCTGTTGATTACTTGAACATACTTTAAGATTCTATCTTGAGCTATTTATAGTCTTTTTGAGGGTATATTTTGTATAGTTTTCTCTCTCTCTCTCTCTCTCTCTCTCTCTCTCTCTCTCTCCATATATATATATATATATATATATATATATATATATACACACACACATGTATTTTGTTGTTGTTGTTTTGTTTTTGAGACAGGCTTTCACTCTGTCATCCTGGGTAGGGTGCAGTAGCATCATCATAGCTCACTGCAACCTCAAACTCCTGGGATCAAGTGATCCTTTTGCCTCAGCCTCCCAAGTAGCTGGGGCTACAAGTACCTGTTTTCCAGTCTTGTGATACTTCACGTAGAAGAACGGTCTCCAGTTACATTCAGGTTGTTATAAAGAGTATTAGTTCACCATATTTTTTATGACTGTATGGTACCCCATGGTATACACATGCCACATTTTATTAATCCACTCATGAATTTGATGGGCATTTGGGTTGTTTCCACATATTTGCGATTGCAAATTGTGCTGCTGTAAACATGTGTGTGCAAGCATATTTTTTTATAAAATGTTTTTTTTTTTCCTTTGGGTAAATACTCAGTAGTGGGATTGCTGGATCAAAAGTAGGTATACTTTTAGTTCTTTGAGGTATCTCCATACTACATTCCATAGAGGTTGTACTAGCTTGCAGTCCCACCAACAGTGTATAAGTATTCTTTTCTCTCCGCATCCACACCAGCATCCATTGTTATGGGACTCTTGGATAAAAGCCATTCTCATTGGAGTTAGGTAATATCTCATTGTGGTTTTGATTTGCCTTTGCCTGATGATTAAGATGTTAAGCATTTTTTTCATTGGTTGATTGGGCATTAGTCTACCTTCTTTTGAAAAGCTTCTGTTCATGTCCTTTGCCAAATTTTTAATGGGGATGTTTGATGTTTTCTTGTTGATTTGCTTGAATTCTTGGCAGATTCTGGTTATTAGCCCTTTATCGAATGTATACCATGCAAATATTTTCTCCCATTCTGCAGCTTGTCTGTTTGCTCTATTAATTGTTTCCTTGGCTGTGCAGAAGCTTTTTAATTTAATCAGGTCTTGTTTAGTTATTTTTGTCATTGTTGTGATTTCCTTTGTTGTATTCTTCATAAATTCTTTGCCTAGGCCAATATCTACAAGAGTTTTTTCCAACTTCTTCTACAATTCTTATACCTTCATGCCTTAGGTTTAAGTCTGTTATCCGTTATGAATTAATTTTTGTGAGTGGTGAGAGGTGCAAATCCCATTCCAGTATTCTACATGTGGTTATCCAATTTTCCTAGCACCATTTATTGAATAGGGACTCTGTTCCCCAGTGTATGTTTTGTCTGCTTTGTCAAAGATCAGATGGCAATAAAAGGATGGTTTTATATCTGGGTTCTCTGTTCTGATCCCTAGGTATATGTCCTTGTTTTTGTGCTAGTACCATGCTGTTTTGGCTATTATATCCTTGTAGTATATCTTGAAGTCTGGTAAATTCATGCCTCATGATTTATTCTTATTGCTTAACATTTCTTTGGCTATTTGGGGCCTTTTCTGGTTCCAAATGAAGCATAGAATGAGTCTTTCAGCTTTATACTTCTTAGGGGAGAATGAGGAGTGACTGCTAATGGGTAAGGGGTTTCTTTTGGGAGCTATTTAAATGTTTTAAAATCAATTGTGGTGATAGCTGCACAACTCTGTACGTATATAAAAATACTGAACTGTACACTTGAAATGGGTTAATTGTATGGTATGTGAATTTTATCTCAACAAAGCTTCCTAACGAAACAAATCTAATGATGAAATTTGGAGCTCTGTTATCATAAATTTAAAATACTAATTAAATCATTAGAGAAGCCAAATATTAAATCCAAAACTCATTTCAACACTCAATTTCAATATGAAATCAAATAATAGTGTCCAAAATCATCGTGAAGATGCTAAACTGGTTGTAAGCAATGCTTGTAACCAAAGAGCACAATAATACAAATTGAGAAATGGCAGTACAGCCCATAGCATGATTTCTAACTGACTAAAGTTCAACATTTAGTCATCTGCTGTGTTTATATTAGACAAGTTTTGTAATATGCATAAACACTGTTTTCTAGTGTCACTCTTTTTTGCCAGATGTAAATCTATTCATAGATTCATTATTAATAGGTTTATTCATTTTTTGTACTCATTGAAAACAAACTTAGGTATTTTGATGCTCATTATAATAAAAAAATTAATGGAAATTCAATTTGCTAAAAACCTAAACCTTTTGATATGTAAAATTTTAATTGTAATATTGATGTTGTTGAAAACAAAAACAAAAAGCAAATCTATTATGTTTTTTTTTAAATATAGTGATAGTTTTATTATCTTGTATTTAAAAAAAAATCTGTGTTTTACAATTTGAACTTTGCACGAATTGCCTAACATACTCTTACAGTATTATCAATTGTTACTTTGGAGTTTAGTTTGCTTCTTTGTGATATAGCAACAAAGATGAAAAACATTGCAGCCCAAACCCTTTGCCCCACGAGACCAGAGGAAGGGCATTGTTATCATCAGATATGCTTGTTGTTATCTGTTATCATCAGATGCTGCTCTCGACAGCAGGGCAGGCTTTGCTTCAGCTGCTTGGCCACTGGGCTGGGTTAGTTTTATGAAGTGATGCGTCAGCCAGCTTGGCGGTTCTCTTTGTGACTACTTTTTAAAATGGTAAACCCTTGACAAAGTAAATTGTAATCTTGTGAATCTTGAAAGGAATTTAAAAAATTATTTTGGTTATTTTTGCATAGGCTGCGATGAAGAAATGACCGTTAAGTGAAAGATACTTCTATTGTGGATGAATATATTATTAACATTATATTATCACTTTTCAACCCATTGATAATATTTATTCCACATAAAGACAGATTCTGACTGTTTCTCATCTGACAAGTGACACTTGCTCCTGGATAATGTTTTTAATTTTTCATATATATATAATGGTATATATGCCACGTGTTTGCCAGTCTGATCCAGTCACCATCTTATGAAAGAAGGCAAACATATTCAACAAATCAGCTGGCTATTCCATACCTGCCCTTATTTGCCTATAATGGTAGCTGGGAAGTTCATATTTTCTAATCATGCTGCACGCTCATAAAGGCCCAATCCCAGCACAGTTCCTTTGCAGGGGTTTACTTGACTGTACTCAATGTAGTGTCCCACTCCTCTCTAGGCAAGGAAGAAAAAAGAAATGCCACTAATTCAGCACTGCCTGGGAAATACATATCCTACATGGATAGCAAATTGTTCAGTTATATAAAAAACCCAGGCAGCTGCACTGAGCCCTGGGAACAATGCCAGTGTCTCTAAAAGAGCAATTCTTCTCAATGTGTGGACACGCTATCATTGGTGGTCCACAAATAATTAGAGAGGACACATTGGCAAATTTTTTAATAGTTATGTATTTGTTTTCATTTGTATTAATATTATGAAAAATAAATAATCATCTCATCGAATCTGTGTTTTAACAATATTACTCTTTTTTTAGACAGGGTCTTACTCTGTTGCCCAGACTAGAATGCAGTGACATGATCATAGGTCACTGCAGCCTCAAAGTCCTGGGCTCAATTGATCCTCTTGCCTCAGCCTCACAAGTAACTGGGACTACAGGTGTGCCCCACCACATCTGGCTAAATTTCAATTTTTTTGTAGAGATGGGTCTTGCTATATTGCCCAGGCTGCTCTCAAACTCCTGACCTCAAGCTATTCTCTTGCCTCAGCCTTCTAAAGTGCTTGGAATACAGATGTGAGCCACTGCACCTGGTCAAAATATTACCTTTTTAGAATGAGAAAAATTACAGAATTATTGGTAATTCCTTCACTTGGAATGCTCATCCCTCATTTTGTCTTTACCTCCTCAGTAAGCCCTTTCCCGACCCTACCCAAGACAACATTAGTAGCTTTTTATTATGGTCCTCATACCATTTTGTACATATCTTGATTATATCACATTTTTGATTACAATGTAATTTTTATAGGTACACCTATATCTACTAGACTGAGAACTCCTTAAAAATCAGAGTCAAATCTTTGTATCATTAGTGCCTGATATAGTGGCTAGACCATGGTAAGTGCTCAGTCAATATTTGTGGAATGAATGGATGTGAATTACAACTGTGATAAGGATAATTGCATTCTACAAGCATTGATCTGGTAGCTATTTCTCAGTTGGAGGCAAGATGGCACTGTGTCCCAGGGAGAACTGAAAATTTAAAACTGCAAGACAGGAAACCAAACATAATTAATTCTCCATCTAATTAATTACATTAGCAAAATTTTATATGCTGAGTTTTCTTATAATAATGGATTTGTGAACTAAGATTCAAAAGTATTACTACTGAAAAAAATAGTTGAAAGCACTGAAATGTAAGTAAAAGAGCAGAGGCTCTGGAGTCAAACTGATCTAAGTCTGAATTCTTGCTCAACAAATACTAGCTGAATCAGCTGTAAACTGAGGAATAGAGATAAATCATATTACATAAAGCTTAACAAAGTACCTGGCACATAGTAAGCCCCTGATAAATGTGAGATGTTATTATTAATTTAGTCTGGAGAAAACTAGGGAGTATTTTACTAATAATCTCCAAGTAGTAACTCCGTGAGCTCTGACCTAAGAAAAAAATACAAAGAAGTCCAGTTCTACCCTGTTACCTTGTTCCCATTCCTACATCAACTCCCTCTCATGATAGCATTATAATCATTACCTTCCAAAGTTATGCTAAACACCAGTCTAAAAAATGCCTGGTCTTTCTCTCTAAAGTTCCTGGTATAGATCTTCCCTATACAAGGAAATAAATCATTTTCTAATTCACACTTTCCTGGTAGCAAGGAGATAATTGTTTCTAATTAAAAAGCTTTTTCATCCAATTTATACTGGGTTAGAGTAAATCACAATGCTGTCAAGCCAGGAAAGTACTTAATTAAGCAGAGAAGGTGACAATGAGTCAGTGTACTTTGTTGAAAAAATTACAGGCCTAAAGTTGAAGTAGGAGATCCAATTTCTAATCTTAATTTTTCTAATAACTTACTTAGAAATCTTAGGTGAGTCACCTCACCTGTAGATGGTAAATTCTATGCTGAGACTCTGGCTCACATTTTTCTAAAAATAAATAAATACATACATACATATATAAAACTGTATCCCCACTCACTCCTTAAACCAAATAAATTTCAGAAGATCAAATAAATATTTAACTATGAAAAGTGAAAATATATAATTTCTACAGAAAAGTGTGAATAGACGTGTCCATGCTTTTGGAATGGGGAAATTCTTCCAAAAGAAAACGCAATCCAGAAGCCATAAAGAAAAATTGATAAGACTACATAAAACCTTAGGTCTTCTGTCTGGAAAAAATACCACTATAAAAAGCTCAAATGATGTTAGAAAAATATCTAATAGAAAAAGCAAGGATATGGTCAAACATTTCACAGAAAAGAAATGTAAGTCATCAAACATATAAAAATATGTTTAACTTCACTCATAATTAAAGATACGCAAATCAAATGGAGATATTTTAATCCATCCAACTCATAAAAATTAATATATTTTCAGGTAATAAATGCTGCTCAAGGAAAGGGAAGTGAGCATGCTTCTGTGTTGGCAAAAGTGTAAATTGGTGCTGCTTTCCAGGGCTGTTTCTTGCCACCTGTCTCTGAGGCACTTGTGTTCCTTTCCCAGAGATGACTCTCTCAAAACAGTCATACTATCAAATTTGGCATCCCACATCTACGTTTTACTATGAGACAGTACGTGCAAATAGGTACACTGGTCTTAATTTCAGCCCCATCCCCTCCTCTGCCTTACAGAAATAAAGTTCAAAGTCTCCTTCAATATGGCTCTTTTCCTTTCTTCTACTCTTTGAAGTTGCTTTCTCTCTCTTTGATTAACAAGTTCCACAAATTTCAAAAACCTAGCCAGTGTAATTCTCAAAACATAGCCATCAACAACTGGCTGAGGGGAAGAAATGAAGACTTGGCTAAGTTATTAAAATGGAAGCAAAGCAAAAATTAATATTTAAGAAATTTATCTTGCCACAGTTATTTTAAAGATGAAATTAAGAAAACCAAATATAATAGGACACTACCTTTTACAGGAAAAATTAACATATAATCACAAAATAATGTTTTTGTTTCCAAGAGTTACACAAATATTATTTTTCATAGAGCAAAACATACCACATAAGCCAAAAAGCAGATACCATATGTATTTTATTTCTTTTTTTCATCTCCAGTGTGGGCCATACCCAGGAGAAATTAAGCACTGAATAACACCCAATCTCATAATAAATTTAGAAGTGATTGGAACACAAAAGCAAAAAGGATATTGAAAGAGTAGTTATATTTTCCCTTAAACCTGAATCAAACATGTGTCCATATATGAAGTACACCAAACAATATATAATCCAACAAGTAAACTATTTATTTAGAGAACAGATTTTTTAAAAAAAATTCTTTTATTTTCATTTAGGCAATTTGACCCTGAAACTAAGAGAAGGAGTTCCAAAGAAATGTTTAGTTTATTGGAAATAATGAAAATATGTAAATGTGGATTTATACTATTGCCATTAAAATGTGTAAGAATTGAGCATGCCCATTTGCTTGAATGGTTACTCATTTCAATATAAAATATAATTTTCCAGGCTTTAAGTTAGTGGGATATGAATGAAGCATGTCAGCTATTGTTTAACAAAGGAAGTGAACATAGACTGACAATAAAAAGAGGATAAAAATAAACAAAGAATGATTTCTTCGAAAACAAGTAAATGGAGGTGGAGAGGAAACTCATAATAAATGTTTTCTACCATGTCCTTAGAATGTAAGGGCACAGAGATATATGTATAAATAATCTCCCAAAAAGTCACTCTTAAGAGATAATTTCTCAGTGATTCATTTCTTGGGGATCTTCTTTTTTCTCTTCCTTTCTGCACTCTTCCTTTGGTATATACTCTGGAGCATTTTAAGACTTAAAAACTCTGTTGGACAGCAGTTTTTCTATTTATGCTCTTGAAGGAATATACAATTAGTGTTAACAATAGCATAGATTGCCAGTTACCCAAAACAAAAAATATCTACTTGAGTTTTACTACAATATCAGAACATTCATAGCTACAGTTTGATTTTAAAAAAAGAAAAACTAGTTTTAACTTTGTCTTATCTCACTTTAAATATATCTAAATTAAAACAAGGTCCAATTGATGTCCCATGTGTTTCAAGAAATTTACAACAAAATAAAACAAATTTATAGGGTTATACAGAGCTTATTATAAAATGATCTCATAAGTAAGTCCCTCAGTAAGTGAATGATGGCCAAAAACAGGAAAAAGAAACAACAACAAAAAAAATCATAGCATGATGCAAACTTAAGAGAATTAATTGCTATGGGCATCTTAAAAATCCAGTATTTAACTTTAGCCTGTGTTGAAAATGGCATCAGTTTCCTAAACCGAATATTTTTCTTAATGAAGATGTTGGTTTCCGACACACAACATATTTGACAGGTCACCACTATTTTCTCAGTGAAGGGTGATTGTATCTAATCCACCCTCACTGATGGACATTTGGACTACACTGAAAAACTGATCTTTTCTTAAAAATAGGCTCTCATCTCATACAGGCAGCCTGGAATATTTATCAATTCTTGTTTTGTTTCTTTGTATGAGGGTAACCAGCATCACTGAGCTTTCTAAAGAGATAGAAGTCTGAAGCACTAAGGCAGATTGAAATATATAAAGCCAAAATATAATTGCTTTAAACTAAAGACATCATTGTTTCAATGTGCCATAATATTCACACAACTTGTAGAAGTGTCACAATCTACATTTTATTATTTTATAAGGTATGGATTAATATTTGTACTTTTAAAATATAAGGCTGAAGGTAAAACATTAGAAAAATATTGATTTACAAAGTTTTATATTTCATGTAAAAACATAGATATTAACTATACCAAAAATAAAAACTAATTTCAATATATAGAAATTAGTAAATTTCTCTTGTCACAAAAAAATGAACTATTTTATTGATGGATATGTAGATTTGCTTGACTATAGTAATCATTTCACTATGTATATCAAAACATGTACATTTTAAATATATACAATTTATTTTTAATTTAAAAGAATAAAGATGTATTTAAAAATAAATAAATAAATACACTTAAGGGAAGCAGAAATCTTATAGCTAAAGTGAGAAAGTTTGAAACTCTTTTCAAGAAAATGAGGACACCTACTGGA
This sequence comes from Indri indri, assembly GCA_004363605.1. Taxonomy (NCBI): domain Eukaryota; kingdom Metazoa; phylum Chordata; class Mammalia; order Primates; family Indriidae; genus Indri; species Indri indri. The sequence continues at coordinate 19,468 of RJWJ010007571.1, read as the reverse complement.
AGTTAGAAATCTTCAAATAACTTTTAGCCAATGAGAAGGCTCATTTGCAATTTTATTTGAAAACCTCTTTGCTGGCAAAAGAAAAAGGAAAATATTGGCAAGTATGTGGCAAGTTCAAGGTTAAAAACCCACATTCACTGGAATTACCCTATACCAAAATGAAAAAAAAAGAAAAAGAATAAGATAAAAACAGAATTTCTCTCCCCTGAATTTTCTACTTTCTTGAGGTAGTAGAAAACTGACTAGAGGATATAAGTTTAGGATTATAGATGAATACATGATCCAGTGAATAAGCAGAAAGATATATCTGAATTGTGTTGATGACCAGAGTTTTGAAGTCACTGAGATGGAATAGAATTTGTATTTACCAAATATGCCATGTAGTCATTAACATTTCTGTGTAAATTGTATAATTGCTAATATCACAATAATAGATAAAATTTTTAGTATAAGAATGAAAAATGCTCCAATTTTAATATGAGACCTTGGACAAGTCATTTAAATTCTCTGGGCTTGAGTTTACTTATCTGTATTTCAAAAGTATTGAACTAGAAAATCTCTAATTTTCTCCTTTAAGCCTGGATGTTTGAGAGCCTAAAAATAGCATTCTTTTAAATTACTACTTTAAAAGTAGGTAGACATTCTGCAATTGAAAACATAAAATTTATTATATTCCTTTTTACTTTTTTTATTTATTTCAGAATATTACAGGGTTGCAAATACTTGGTTACATATATTGCCATCGCACCGCCAGAGTCAGAGCTACAAGTGTGCCCATCCCCCTAGAAAGCAGAGCCATTTATTTTTACCATTGGAAACATACCTTCCAGATCTAGCATATCAGGGGTCACTCATTAATTCAGTATTTTATTAGTCTTTGGCCTATTGTGAATAAATATAGGAAACAGGAAGCTTTGGGTCCTCAGAATCACAATTTTTCCAGAGTCAGTCTCAGTTAAGTGCCACCACAAATCTAAATAAATTCTTCTTATCAATCTTAAGCCTCAGCAATAAGTTCGTTGATGTATTTGACTCACTGCAGACTTATCATTTATTTTGCCCTCTGAAAATACCAACCAACAATATATTTAAAACACAGTATTTTAATTGTATGTTAGAAGTCTTGCATTATTATTTGCTAACCATAGTAATTACTTTTACAATTTTTTATTTTTTGAAAATATAACAGGAATAATAATGATAACGGATGAGGTCAAAATTATATATGTTAACAGGAGAAAGAAAATACTTATTACTAGTTAATTAGTATTTGAGATCTTACTGCATGGAAAGAAGTGCATCTAGAATACTTTTAGTTATGCATCACATGTGTAATTTTAAACTATGAATATAGAGAACATTCGAAGACCTCTGTTATTTTAATTGTGTAGCATCCCTTTTCTCATAAACACATAATCTTAATATTTTCTTTTTAATTCTCTGTCTCAAACATTTTAATGTTGGTGTCTTTAATCTATAATTCTTTGTATCTTCCTGCGTCATTTCCCACTGCATACTAAATGAGCATGCTACATACAGCTCCTGTAAATTTTGAGAGTGGTAGTAGGCATGCTTAAAAGCCAGGGGAAATTAGGGAGTCCTGTGGAGAACTGTCAAGCAATCAACTTTCATATTCATTAAGAAATAAAAAAGAGAAACAAGCCAATGTAAATTTGGAGAAAAAAGGTGCAGGAAAAAGTCTAATTTTGACAACTACACGAAGATAACCCTTTTACTGTGGAATAACTTATAAATTTTAGAAAAATATTTTGTACAGGTAGTAAATTCTACAGAAGGTATGTAGGGTGTGATGTGCTGAGAAAACGTTTAGGCAAGACGAAATAAGTATGTACAAGTTTGAATCAATGTGAAGAAACAAGACTGAATAATTGGGGAAAAAGTGGAAAAAATCAAGCTTACTTGTCTCACGTGAGTGGTACAATCTAAATTTTATAGTATAGCAGGACGGAGGGATCCCCTAGGGCTGAAATAATTGTAGAAGGCTTTTGTCAATGAGGTGATATTTGGATGGATCTTAACAGTTTGATAGACATTTTCTAGGTGAAGATATATGAGCATGGGGCTATAGTCACCCGTAATATTATAGCATAGGCAGAGCCTAAACCCGGTTGTCTGGTGCAAAGGACCACCCTGATTAATGGTTAGAAAGAAAAACATGGGGGGATGAGTGTTAGGAGTCAAGAAACAAAAGAATGTTTCACATTTAGAAAATTGTCTTATGCATGCATGACTATTTTTTCACTTTGATAAGACGTAAATCACAGTTGCAACAAGTTAGACTGCAAGGTGGAAAAACTGACCATAAATGAAAATTGATGACAAACTTAAGAGGAATTCTAGAGCTATTTGATCTGCACATTTTGCCTTGTCTCCAATCTCTGAGCTTTACCTCCCAAAGCTCCTCATAATCATTTGTTTTAACCCACTTGGACTAGGCGTTCTGTTCCCCGAAGAAGTACAAACTTTTCCTGCCTCTGCATTTGCTTTAACAGTCTACCCAACAGTTCAGAGCCAAATCAAATACCACCTCCTCAACCAAAGCCTTCACCAATTCTTTTGGTCCTAAAAGATCCTTCCCTCCTGTTTTATTATTGAATTTAGATAGCACTACTCAGATGATACAAACAACCATGATTTGTAAATATGTATGCATATGTTTGCTCTATCCTACAGAATTATAAAAATCCTTAAAGGCAGAACCTGTATAATGCAACTTTGCATGCCACGGGGTTTTGCATTTTCATAAGCCAGTCTACAAAAATAAAATCCGACACACAAAATAATGCTAAATAAGAATTTGTTGAATGAATGCATTCCAGTGCAGGCACATTTTCATTCCCTTCATTTTTCTCCTTTATCCTTATGAGACAATCCTTATACTGAAGCCAATTTATATGCTTACCTTCTAACTCTTGGAAAATAAAATGATTGAAACATATCCAGATTCACCCAACAATGTTTTCACCTTAAGGGTAAAAAAAGGCATCAAGAGCATCTAGGGATGATCCCATTTACTGTGGGCTAAGGAAGCAGTTGGAATGTCTTTCTGATTTACCTACTTGAATCAGAATACAATAAGAAGTTGGGGGAGGGAAACTAAGCTGCAGTCAGGCAGTTTTATCCTACCTGATCTGTTTAATTCCACACTGGAGACGCTAAGGAAGAATGGGCAAAAATAAAAATGATGGGTTCTTCTGTTAGGTTGTATTTTAGTTCGAAGGGATAGTTTGGCATTCTGTAGCAGCTGTAGTATTTATCTTTTAAACTGATGATCCCAATTCTTTTAATCCACACGAACACAAATGAGATTCTTCCTTAAATAACTGTTCAAAAAGTTAACTTTTTTTTTTTTTTTACTAACCTTCCAAAATAGGGATGTGAGCTGTTGTTACAACACTTTTAAATACAATTAGCTTTTACAACAACCAAAGGAAGGCACCTCTGAGGAAGTGCTGTCGGGACCTAGATCCTTCGTTTTGATCATAGTTATTCCCAAGTACCTTACTCGCCAATGTCCATCCCAACACCCAAACCTTTAAATCTCAGGAACTGACACTGGCAGACAACTAGAAGCGTCTCTTAGAGTAGAAAAACCACCTAAACATGACTGAGACTAGAGTGAGAGTAGGGAGACGCTCTCCTTAGGCAAAAAATTTAAGTGGTTGCCCCAAAACTCAGTAATAAAGATAAATAATATTTTAACACAATATTTTTTAAAGATCAAAATTAAGCCAAAACAGTCAAGATGAACAAATGTCAAAAAGTTAAATAAAGGCAGGATCGTACCTTGTACTTGCACGACTCGCCTCACTCTCCTCACCCTAATTTCCTGAGTTTTTGGCACAACCTTAAATTTTCCAGCAGAGATGAGTACCTCAATTGTATTATGCTAGTCCAGGCTCTGAGTCCTAAGCACTTTCATGCATGGCACCTTCCTGGGTCCCTTCACTAAATGGAACCTTTGTATTAAAAATTCATTCTATCAGTGCCTTTATTCTGGATAGATCTCTGCTATTACTAACTTCCCAAGGGGTCCCATTAAATTCTTGGTGGACTCCCAAGTGGGATAACGGTATTTAACGGGTATCTCCGCCTCCAGGGGTCTTCTGCTCTTCCAGCTCCCAGTTTTGTTGCTACTCTCCACCTGCGAGAGACGCACCATTTTGGCACCCTTCTCGTCCCAGGACCACCATTCTGCTTTGGTAGGGAGTTCCCACACAGGAGAAACATCTCCACTCTTTGCCAGTCTCTGAATGAGTGCTCCTGTTAGTTCATCTCCACTCTCCCTCCAAAGGTGGCAGGGAGACTGGAGCCCAGACTCAACTGGTATGAAAATCACTTTCCCATTCGGGAAGAGGGAAAGGTGGGGGTTTTGGAGCCTGTGGAGAAAGCAACTGTCTTGGCTTTCGCCAGTCATTACAATATAAAAGAAAAAAAGATGATCACAAAAATTCTAGCTTTCCCGTTGGTCCTATGCCCCAGCAATTAACGTCCACTAAGTCCGAGCACTTAACGTCTACTACGTCCGCGTGCTCCTTCACCCTACCGGTTGTCGGAGCTGGCAGCGTACGAGGGCTTCAGGCGAGTCCACGGGCCACGCCCCCCAAAGCCGGCCCCCTCCCCTTATTGGCCTGACAGCCTGTCACTCCAATCTGGCTCCCACTCCTGCTAACCATTCACGTAGTTTGGTTGCGTCTTGGCGTGTTTAATGTTGCCAATAACGAGGGATTTTTTTTTTTTTTTGGCGGGGGGGAGGCGAGTACAGGTCGTGCTGCAATTAGTTCATTGAAAACTCAGTTGTTCTCCGAGCGGTCAGGCAGAGACTCTTGCTTTCGGCTTTTCTTTCTGCTGACTGTTAAGATCTACGGAGAGCTGCAACAATGCCCAAAAGGAAGGTAAGTGAAATGGAAAGACAGAATGGGGATTAGCTACTGAAATACATATTTCCTAATAGGCAGAGATGTTTTTTAAAAAGCATTTTGGCTTCCAGTTTGATTTTGTGATGTACTGAAATGGAAGGGGAGGGAAGGGCAAAGAGCAGTCGGTGTAAGGTTTAGGATGATCTCGCATGCAACTGGTAGTTCACTTTTGGCGTGTTTTGTATAAGGGAAAGAATCGCTTGTGAGGTGTCTCCATGCTGAATTACAAACAGCCATAGCACTGTTGTCGCTTCCTACCCCACCCCCCTTCCTCCGCTTACCCTATTGGAGAACACTTCTCCCAACCACACTTCCAGGCACCAGTTTCCTCCTCTGCCTCCGGCTTTTCTTGGGAGACCATCCCGTTTAGGGGACGAAAGCCAGGGCTTTCTCCTGTATTTGCCTTTGTTCTTCCCGTTTTCTTTTTTCTTTCTTTTTTTTTTTTTTTTTTTCTTCCCTCCTCCACTTCTTGTCATGCCAGATGGCTATGCAATGGTAATCCTGTGCCATTAGGCGGCGCAGACTTCAAACTGTCCTAGAGAAGGGAGAGATTCATCGCTGTAATTAGAAACTTTAGGGCTGAGCGATCTGGCACTCTCCAAGCTCTTTAGCTAAAGGTGGAAAGGTGATAGGGGAACCGCGTCTGATAAACTATTGCCAACGTTGGGGTAGCATGGATTTATTCACTTTAGACATGCAGAATTGACCTGAGCTATTCAAGGGCTACAGGTCTTCTGCAAACCCTCACTTCGCAATTCCGGCTCCTCTCAGACGGAAAATAAGTTCATGCTCGGTATTTTTTTTTTTTTTTTCTTCTGAATTTCTTAGAAGTGAAATCGAACTGTTTCATTGCTTGGTAAAACCATAAACACTGTGCTAATGTAAGACATTATGACTGCTTTTATATCATTTCTATTAATCTGTCTGCCTTTCCTATTCCTAGAGCATAGGAATAAGACTGAAATTTTCCTGTGCTCTGGGGCTGTATGAATCGTGCAATAGCTTGATAATTCCCAGGCTAAAGGGCTGCTCAGATACAGAAAGTAATTGTTTCTAGTCACCATCCCCCTTCCTGAGATTCCCGCCACTGTGCTTTTCTAGGCTTGTGTAGTGGGTCTTGCTTTTTTGCAGAACTGACAGCAACCTTGTAGCAGGTAGTGGCGGGAAGTTTTAAAATCCGCGGCCGGCTTCTCAGAATAAAGCACTGACTTTGTAACAAAGAGGTTCCCCCCGGCTAAAGCATTGTGGGGGTTGTAGTTCTTGTATGCAGAACTTGGAGAGGGGAATAGTCCAGAGTGAGTGGGGAGGAGAAGATAGGTACAATTGCATAGCAAACATAAGGCTTAAAAAAGACTGGGAAATTGCATGAAGCTCCGCCTTCATTCGGCCCGCCCCCAGACTTTTTTCTTTCTTTCTTTCTTTCTTTTTTTTTTTTTTGGCTTTAACACTGTCTACAGCAGGTGGATTTCAAAATTAGAATGGTTTGGTTTTAAGAGATGCAGTTTACACAAAAGGATGAAATTGACTATCAGTTGCATAAACTGATAGTTTTCATGCATTTGAGCATGCACTTGCATCTTGGTGCACATTTGCACATTAGTAGATGACAGTATGTAGCATGGCTTCTAGAAAACAGCATGCAGCTACTTGAGCAGAAACCCAGGAAAAAGTCATAAGCGGTAGGCAATATTTTCTGATATATATCCCCCAATGACCTTATTTCTGTGTGGTTTTCTCCTCTGTATAGGCTGCAGGTCAAGGTGATACGAAGCCGGAGGTGAGTTTCTTTAGTTTTAGAATCTATCCGAAAAAAAATCCTTTTTTTTTTTTTTTTTTTTTTGATGAACTGGAGACACTTAAGTAGCTAAAAATAGATGCTGGTCAGTATATTTGTACCATATGAGTACTAATATGGTATGCCAGTGAGCTCTCTCAAAAATATAGTATTAAAAACACCAAGCTTCTTGGAATTTAAGACCTTTTTGTGCTTGTTAAGATCTGAGGAGAGCTTCTTCCTTTTAAGCAAAAGAATTGTTTTGTCAGTTGGCAAGAAGGGGCTGTATTTTCATTTCTAAAAGCACTCCTTGCTGCTAGCCATTGTTAATTTAGCCTAGCAACTTAAGCCTAATTTGGGATTTTTTTCCTCAGTGTATGAAGGGTCTAGAGGAGGGAAAAATCAAAATCTATACTTCTACTATGGTATTTTCTAACCATTTTCACAATTGCTTCTTTAATGACAGTATGTATGTAGTGTTACACCAAATATTTTCATCACAATAAAAATAAGTCTAGTTTTGTGCCACCCTTAATTTTCTTAACTGATGATTTTTTTTCACTTATAGCCAAAGAGAAGATCAGCCAGACTGTCTGCTGTAAGTAGTCTTTGAAAAAACAACCAATGTATTGTGAAATGTAATTTTAAAATTCAGAGAATCCTAAATAATTTAATACAAGATTTATTTTTGAAGTTGTAAGAAGAAACTTTTATACCAAGAAAATGTGTTTTTTTCCTAGTGCTCAGTTTGAATCATACCCATTTATTTTAAGTCAGAGGTTCGATTTTATTGTTAGTGCTCTTTCTTTAGTTATGATTGCTTCCTCTTTTTTCTTTTTCCACAACTTGTATTTTTTGATGCAGATGCCAGTGCCTAGTACACCAGAGCTGGAGCCCAAAAGATCATCAACTCCAAGGGTAAATATTCAACTTAGAATGTTGAAAGAAAATTGGTTTACTTCAGAAATAATTTTTGAAAAGGCATACAACTGATCATTTTGCTTGCTTTATTTTTTGCTCAGTTATTAATATGCCATATAGTACAAATAAGCCCTTTAGGTGGGGAATATTTGTTCCTGTTTTGTGATTGTCCACACTGTTTTGGCGTTTTTGTTGAGTAGAGACCAAATAATTTCGGTTTGATAGACACATTAAATATATATGCCTTCGACATCATATAGTCACAGTACTCTTTGCTGGGAAACAAAAGGTGTAAACTGTAGTAATCAAAGTAGGGCTTTGTAATAATAGTAGTAGCTAACATTTGATAATACTTTACAGTTTTCAAAGTGCTTTCACATACTGATCTTTAAATGGACACAGTTTATTTCATATAGATTTCTATGCTCTGATGTTGTGGCTAAAGACATGTGGAAATAGGAATAACCTCAATATTAAATTTACTGTTAATCGCTTAATATATAAAAGTATTTTAAGGATTGGTTGAATTTATAAAATCATAAAAGGTTAAAGCTTTTATGAACATTGGAGATCATCTAATCTCATCATTTTGTAGTTGAAGAAACTGCAAATTGTCATCATTTTCATAAAATGCTTTGAAATCCTTGATTAAAAAATATCGCTTTAACTAGTGCAATTGAACTTTTCTTAAGTGACAACAGACAAGAAATTTTCTTATTTTTTCTCTTTTACTTTTCAAGTTCACTATTCTGTAAAGTTAGGTACTCAACTTATAAGTTGAACAGTAAAGACAGTTTATTTTCCTTCAAAAAGAGAAAGCAGTGCTTGACTAAAACAGATACTATATAACCATAGAGTTTAAAAATTCTTTACCCTCCTTGGTTCTTAGTTTCTCATGTGTTAAAAGGGAAATAACTTATATCGATATTGCATTTCACAGTTTCTAAAGCAATTTCACCTATATTTTCTCATTTGCTCCTTATCCCTGTGAAATGGGTAATATTACTCTCTTTTTACATGTGAGTAAACAGCCTCAGATTTAAGCTTTTGCTCAAGATCACATCGCTTAAGTGTCAGATGCAGAATTCAAATACAGGTTTTCTGGCTCCTTAATATAGTGGTCTTTCTACTGTACATACATTTAGGAAAAGGGTTTTCATGATAACGCAATCATGATGCAAGGCATTCTAAACTTGTAGACACAAAGATTGAAGCACCTGTCACCAAGTGATCTCTTTTAAATATATCTAAATTAATGCTCTGACTAACATAGCATTTCTATTAATTATTGCCAATAGAAGCTTTACGATCAACAAAACCTGGTTGCTAATAATTAGACTTGACAGAGATAAACTGAACCCCTCTCATCAGAGAGAGTTAATTTATAAGTCTAACCTGATGCTAGCATTTGGCCCTTTGTAGCCTCTAGTCAGCATTCTAACTGGTTGCTTCTCATCTATACCATTTAAAAGAAAATTTCTCTGATTTATATCAGAAGGACATTGTTCATTTTTAATGCTGCTTTATGTTTACAATGAAACTGAATGTATTATGTGATAATGTTGATATCAGGTTTATGTGTGGTATTTTAAACCTTTTCCATAAATTATTAGCAATAGCTGGTAAAATGATGTTGGCCATTTAATAAACACAGCAATTAAATTCTGAATTTATTTTTGTTTTTTTTCATGCTGCTGGACAGAAAATGAAGAAAAAAAATGATACAATGGAAAAAAACACAGATACAACTGTCAAAGCAGTCACTGATACCAAGCAAGAAGAGATTGTTAAGGAAGAATACAACAATGAAAATGCTGAAAATGGAGAAGCCAAAATTTTAGAGGTATCTTACAACGTTAATAGATTTGTCCATTTTAAAGTTTACCACTGGGTACAACTGAAAGAAATCTCATTTGCCTTGTAGTTTATAAGTTGAGAAACATTAAATGAGTAGTCCTTCTATAGTATAATAATAACTAAGGGGAAAAGAAAATGAATTTAAAAGATGAGAATTTAAAGGTAATGGAAGTAGGATCAGTGGTTTAGGATTGCTTTTATTAGAACAATGTCAGTGATCAAGTGGTGATGACTTAGTACTAATATAACGACCGTCTTACTAAATGCAGACCAATCCGATTCCTTTTGTCAGCACATGGGCTATTTGTAACCTCCTTCTGAGAATATATGGTTCTTTTATTTCTTCTGTAGATGGCAAAACAAATTATATATATATATATATATATGTTTTTAATAGGTCTTGGTTTGCATACTTAATGCATATAGCATATTTAATGCATATAGCATTTTTAGGAATTATAGTAAAACACTGAAAATGTGAGGTAGTGACCAAATCTACAAATCAAATGTGCATATATGGAAAATCTTTTGTAAGTGATCTTATGATATTTGGTATACGACTTTGCAAGTAATTTAAAAAACCCAAATCTCACCATTATAGAAAACCAAATGTATTATTTTCCTGAGGGCTATATTTTATGTCCATGCTCCTTATTGAGAATTTCTAATATAGAATAACTATGCCATCCTTTATGTATTTACTTTGTGCTTCCTCATATTTGTAATGAAAAATATATACAGGAACTTTTCTGAATTTATTGGTTCAAATATCTATTCATGGATGTTTGTGTGGAGATATTTTAATTAATATTATTTCTTAGAATATTTTCCTCTTGATGTGATATTTTAGAGGCATTTTCCAAGGGGAAATTACATTCTCGTAAATGAAATATTAGTCTTTCCATAAAATAGATAAAATCCATTCTAAATATTTAGGGGAAACAGTTCTAAATTTAAAAACAGAATCTTGTTGTTTTCACTATACATATAGGCCTCAGCTTCTGAAAAAGAAATTGAGGAAGCAAAAGAAGAAAAAATTGAAGATGCTGAAGAACAGGGAGGAGATAAAAAAGAAGCAGTGTCCGCAGAAGAAATAGGAGAGAAGAAAGGAGATGAAGAAAATCAAAACAAAGAAGAGAAAGGAGAAGATAGAAAAGAAGATTCAGATGAAGAAGGGAAAGAAGAAGATGGAAAAGAGGACAAAGATGGAAATGAGAACAGAGAAGATGGAAAAGAGGAAGAAGACAGAAAAGAGGGTGAAGATGGAAAAGAGGACAAAAATGGAAAAAATAACGGAGAAGATGAAAAAGAGGGAGAAGACAGAGAAGAGAATGAAGATCAAAAAGAGGATGAAGATGGAGAAAAAGAAGATGGAAAAGACAAAGGAGAGGAAAAAGATGGAAAAGGAGAAGAAAAAGATGAAAAGGAGGAAGGTGGAAATGAGGAAGAAGCTGTAAAAGAGAAGGAAGAAGGAAAAGAGGGAAATGAAGGAAATGAAAAAGATGTAAAAGAAGAAAATGGAAAAGGAGATGGGAAAGATGAAAGAGATGAAAAAGAAGATGAAAACAAGGCTGAAGTTGGAAAAGAAATTGAAAAAGAAGAGGTCAAAGAAGACGGAAAAAAGGAGGAGTCTCTGAGTATTGTTTAAAACTGCCCTATATAGTTTCATAATTTGATAATATGTACCTTCATGTTGTAATGTTAATAGAGATAAATATTTTTATCAAATATTTTATAAACATATGTTTTCTTTAGCATCAACTTAATTTCAGAACATCTCCATACTGATTATTAGCCACAAAGTTCCTAACATCAAGCCTTTATAAACTTTGTGATTAAAGTAGTGGAATATATGGAAAAAATATGCTTTAAACTTTTGTCAGTGAATTCTGTTTTCTGTAAGGTATTTGTTAAATCTTTGAATTTTAATTTCACTCCTATACATGTGATAATATCACAAAATGGAGGATCCCAAAGGAAGAGTTTCATCCTACATTCTTGTGGTTCTCTAGGTTGCTTTTATAAACAAAGTGAACTATTTTCATGCAATGCTAAGAGTTTCACTTATCTTTCCCAAATATAGCTTTATTATTAGCTTGGTAAAAAAAATAAAATTGTATTCCCATTTTTAAAAGAAATACAAATGTTTATTTCAGAAGGGCAGTTTTAATTATATGTGTATGCACAAAATTTTACTGGATTTATCTTAATAAAAAGACTCTTCAAAGATAATTGAAGTTTGTTGTATCTCCAAAAATGTAGTTAGCATATTATAATACTTGATTTTTTTCTATTGTAATATTCACGAAAGCATTTAAATTTTTTTCACTGAGATAAAATTAACACAAAATTCACCATTTTAATTATTTCAAAGTGCACAATTTTTAGTATATTCACAATGTTGTGCCCAATGTCTAGTTCTAGAGCATTCCTATCACCCAAATGAGAAACAGTACCAATTAGCAATGATTCCCCATTTCTTTCCGGCCCATTCCTCATCCTCCAGCCCCTGGCAATCACTAATACGCTTTCTGTCTCTATGGGTTTGCCTATTCTGGACATTTCATACAAATGGAATCACACAATATGTGTGTAACCTTTTGTGTTTGGCTTCTTTAACTTAACATAATGTTTTCAGGTTCATCCATGTTGTAACATATATTATTAGAGCAGGTCCTTGAATGATGTCATTTTATTCAATATCATTTCATTATAGAGTTAATGAGAAACAAAAAAAGTTATTTGTGTACTCTAGTTTCCTCCCAAATTTCAAAAATGTGTGTGTTAGGTGAATTGGCATGTCTGAATGGTCCCTCTGTGAGTGAGTATGGGTGTGTGTGTGAGTGTGCCCTGTGATGGAATAGAGTCCTGTCTAGAGTTGGTTCCTACTTTGTGTCCTGAGCTGCTGGGGTAGGCTCCAGCCACCCACAACCCTGAACTGGAATAAGTGGGTAAATAATTTTCTTACTTGTTTTTATTAATCTTTCTTAAAAATCTTCATAGGTTACATTTATTTCAGTGTTTAATATTAGAAATGTTTTGGTCTTTATTTAGAAGTTCAGTGATGATTTTGTGACCAGAAATATGCTCTCAGAACTTAACTCTTTTTTATGTCAATTAGCCTGTGGTAAAATTGGTTTCCTTATGTGTCCTTTTGCTTAAAGCCACAGATTCCAAGAACCTATTGATGTTAAGTGAGGATTCTTGTACTTCATTCCTTTGTATGGCTGAGTAATATTCTGTCACATCGATATTCCACAATTTGTTTATTGATGGACATTGGGGTTGCTTCCATGTTTTTTTCAACTATGAATAATGCTGCTATGAACATTCATATGCAAGTTTTTGTGTAGATGTATGTTTTCATTTCTCCTGAGTATATATATAGGAGTGAAACTACTGGATCTTCCAGAAAGTCTATGTTTATCTTTTTGAGGAACTTTCAGACTCTTCCAAAGTGGCTTCAGCATTGTATATTCCCACCAGTGATGTATGAGGGTTTTAATTTCTCCGCATCCTTGTCAACACTTGTCATTGTCTGCCTTTTTTTTTTTAAGACAAAATCTTGTTCTGTCACCTGGGCTAGAGTACTGTGGCATCAGCCTAACTCATAGCAACCTCAAATCCCTGGGCTCAAGCGATCCTCCTGCCTCAGCCTCCTGAGCAGCTAGAACTACAGGTGCATGCTACCATGCCCAGCTATTTTTTCTATTTTTAGTAGAGACAGGGTCTCGCTCTTACTCAGGCTGGTCTTGAACTCCTGACCTCAGGTGATTCTCCTGCCTCAGCCTCCCAGAGTGCTGGGATTACAGGCATGAGCCACCGCGCCTGGCCTGTCTACCTGTTATTATAGCCAACGTAGTAGGGTGATTTGGGTGTGATAAAATCTTGTGACTTTGACTTGCATTTCTTGAATGGTGTTGAGCATCATCACATGTGCTTGTTAGCCATTTGTATAAATTCTTTGGAGAAATGTCTATTCAAATTTTCTTGCCCATTCTTTAATCAGGTTGTCTTTTTAACACTGAGTTGTAAGACATATATATTTTAGATACAAGTTCCTTATCAGATACATAATTTGCAGAAATTTTCTCCCGTGTTATGGTTTGGCTTTCTTTTCACTTTCTTGATAGTGTCCTTTGATGCAGAAAACTTTTTCATTCTGATGAAGATAAATTAATCTATTTTTTCTTTGCAGCTTATATTTTTGGTGGCATATCTAAGAATCTTGCTAAACCCCATGTCACCAAGATGCACACCTGTTTCCTTCTCAGAGTTTTATACTTTTATTGCATACATTTCAGTCTTTGTTGTTTTTTTCTGTCAGAGCAGAAAACTAATTTTATTATAATGAAAATAGTATTCAGTCAATGTCTGCACTTTAAATGACAGAGGAAAAACATTTGTGTTTACTCAGATTAAATACAGATGTTTTAGATTTAATTGATTTACATATTCTGTAATTACCTTTACGTCATTAGAAACGATATTTTTAGACAATAGAGTGTAATAATACCACAAATATTATTCAAAATTCTTTCTATTAATGCAAATTATTAGGAAAAGAAAATGCTATACATAAAATTACCTCAGACTAACTGAAAGAACATAAGAAAAAACAAAAAGTTATAGATAGCTGTGCTCGAAGTTTCTTTTTTTTTTTAATTTCAGTATTATAGGGGTACAAACATTTTTGTCAAGTGAATTGCTTTTGTGCCATATGAGTCAATGTTATAAGTGTGCCCATCATCAAGATAGTGTGCATTGTACTTGTTAGGTGTGAATTTACCTGTCCCCTCCTCCCCCCTCCCACCTGCTTGGTTTCTGCTGAGTTTTGCTACCATATGTGCACATGAGCATCGATCAATTAGTTCCAGTTTAATAGTGAGTGCATGTGGTGCTTGTTTTTCCATTCTTGTGATACTTCACTTAGGAGAATTGTCTCCAGTTCCATCCAGGTTGTTAAAAGTGTATTAGTTCACCATTTTTTATGGCTGAGTAGTACCCCATACTATACATATATCAAACATTTTGTGTTAATTTTTGTATATTATGTGAAATAGGGGTCAACATTCATTTATGTGTGGCTGTCCATTTGTCCAAACACTATTTGTTGAAAAGACTTTTCTTTCCTGCATTTTAGTAATTTTTTAAAAAACTTTTGATAATATTTTATTTGTTATATCAAAATGTGACAATTGCAGTGTTACCAATATAAAAAGCATAAATAAGATATTTTTTTGTTGCTGTTGTTGCCCGGGCTAGAGTACCGTGGCATCAGCCTAGCTCACAGGAACCTCAAACTCCTGGGCTCAAATGATCCTCCTGCCTCAGCTTCCCAAGTAGCTGGGACTACAGGCATGCACCACCATGCCCGGCTAATTTTTTCTATATATTTTTAGTTGTCCAGCTAATTTCTTTCTATTTTTAGTAGAGACGGGGTCTCGCTCTTGCTCAGGCTGGTCTGGAACTCCTGACCTTAAGCGATACTCCTGCCTCAGCCTCCCAGAGTGCTAGGATTGCAGGTGTCAGCTACTGTGCCAGGCCATAAATAAGATATTTTACCTTCTTATTCCCTGTATTGTCTTCACATTCCAGTGAATATTTTACACTTATTGATCATTTCAATTTTGACTAGCCACATTTCAACTGCTCACGAACAATATGTTGCTAGAGGCTATCACACTAGATATCACAGTTCTATGATAAAGTATTTAGGAACCATTATCAGAAAGAAGATAACTTTTACCATCATCTCCCAATGGAAATAAATCCCTACCAGACACAAAAGCCTTCAGGTCTATGACCAAGATGTTGAAACGGTAGCTGATCGTCACCTAAGAGCAACTATACAGAGAAAAATTTACCAGGGATGCTGCATCCATATAATCACTAATTCCTTATTCTTTACAGTGTACCAAGTTAAAAAAAAAAAACATTTCTACAAGGCTAAACAATAATATTGTACACATTTTAATGTTTTTGGTTTCTTCCTTCAGTACAAAAGTCTCTGCATCATTTTTTCTCTGTGTAATTCTTTCCTTCAATTTTCTTCTCCAAAATGTATAAATTTACTCATTTGTTCTTTTTTTCCTAATTGAATTGAGTTTCTTGAAAAGCCTTTTGTCTCTCCTGGCAAATATTACTTTCTTCTCCCCATTGTCTCCTTTCTTCCCTCAATTATTTCTTTCTTCGGTTTTGTCTTTTTTTCCCCCCAGAATATTACAGGGGTACAAACCTTTTGGTCACATAAATTGCTTTTGCACCACCCGAGTCAAAGGTACAAGTAAACCCATCCCTCAGACGGCAGGCATTGTACTCATTAGGTGTGAATTTACCCATTCCCTCTGCCCCCTTTCCACCTCACCTATCCATGATGAATATTACTTCCACATGTGCACATAAGTGTTGATCGATTAATACCAATTCAATGGTGAGTCATGTGGTGTTTGTTTTTCCATTTTTGTGGCACTTAGAAGAATGGTCTCCAGTTCCATCCAGGTTAATACAAGAGGTATTAATTCACCATTTTTTTATGGCTGAGTGGCGCTCCATGGTATACATATACCACATTTTATTAATACACTCATGTATTGATGGGCACTTGGGTTGTTTGCACATCTTTGCAATTGTGAATTGTGCTGCTATAAACATTTGAGTGCAGATGTCTTTTTTACAGAATGCCTTTTTTTTTTCCTTTGGGTAAATACCCAGTAGTGGGATTTCTGGATCAAATGGTATTAATAGTTTTACTTTAATTTTTTTGAATTATCTCCATACTGTCAATACTTTCCAAAGAGATTTGACATCAGGAGATGTCAGTCTTCTTTGTTCTTGTTTATTCAGGGTCCTTTGCAATTCCATGTGAATTTAAGAATCAATTTGTCCATTTCTGCAAAAAGGGTGGGGGTCAGTTGAAGCTTTAATAGTGATTTCAATGAATATGCAGATCAATTTGGGGAATATTGTTGTATTAACAACACTAAATCTGCCAACCCATGAACACAGGATGTATTTTGATTTATATAGGTCCTCTTTAATTTCTTTCTGCAATATTTTGTAGTTTTCAGTCTACAAGTATTGCACCACTTCCTTGGTTAAATTTAATCTTAAGTATTTCATTTTTATGTGGTAAAGAGCATTATTTTTTAATTTCCATTTTGGGTCATTCATTTCTAAGGTATAGAAATACAACTGATTTTTATGTATTGATCGTGTATCCTGTAATTTTCTCGAACTCATTTATTAGCTGTAATGGGCATTTTGTAGAATTTTCAGGTCTATTTATAAGATTATGCCATCTGTGAGTAGAAATAGTTTTAGTCCTTCCTTTCCAATTTGGATGCCTTTGTTTCTTTTCTTTCCTAATTGCCCTGGTTTTAAAAAGACTTCACAAATACTATGCATAAAAAAGGAAATACATAAAAATGCATGAAGTCCAGCTTTCAAACCATAGGCCTCTGACTCTACCTTTCCCAGGGCTGGCAGATCCTATACCATTTCATACTCTGTCTCAAAACTTGCTACAATGCTACAGTAATCAAAACCATCCTAAAAGGACTGGCTAGACTTCTAGGCACCTTGCCTGGATTCCCTGCTTCCTAGCCACATACTGTAACCACAGAGAATACTTTCTCATAATATCCAAAACAGAAACTGGTCTCATAAGCACCTTGATCCCCTTCATTGTCAACGCTCAAATAAAAGCAACAATCTTGGTTTCCTCTTTAGAAAAACATTCCAGGTGACTGGAAGAACTGGGGTAATGGGTTATCTTAACTTTTCATGTGAAACCCTACTTTCTATATAAAGAAGATAGCCAGTTTCACTATACAACATTATTTTAACTATATAATAAAGCATTCATTTAATGAGAATGCTGTGGAATACTACAGGAGGCTCATTCCTTCACATGATATTACTAAAGTAAACTTTTTCCCCCAGGCCTTGTCTTACTTTGTTCCTTGATGTTTAATTGGATCCTACTTTCTCTTTGCCATCAAAACTTTGCTTAACACAATTTCCCTAAGAGACTTAACTGTAAAATGTGCATGGAGGAGTAAGGTGGGAGGGGTGCTAATTTATAGAGATGGTACACCATCACTGCAAGTGAAATTAAAGATGAAGAGAAATAGACAATGGTACAAAAGAAAAAACTACAGGAAGCTCTACAGAGAAAAGTTGTCTCAGAAGGGCACTTGAGGCTTCTTTAGTAATATGAGGCATCTTGCATTAACTATCTTATTGGCAACACAAGTTTGTGCTAAAATGTAATGCTGATTCAGTATAATAATTGATTTTTCTGAGCATTTACTGCTGAAGTTTATCTAAAATTTTCTGGTGTGACTTTAAAGGGTTTACACCATTCATAGCATGATTTTGGCTAATGGAAATGGTCTTTGAAATCATATTGTAATTAGATGAGAAAGTATGATTTAGTGTATTACTGTATCTTGAAAAAAGAACCATTAAACATAATTCTTCAGGGGCATATCTGCTACATATACAAGACCTGTCCATAATGTTTCCCCCAATAATATTTAAAATGTTCATGCTGATCATTATTAATCCTTATAAAAATGCCACGTTTGGAATGACATGAGCAAAAGGATATGTAGAGCAAGTGCACATCAAAGCTGGAGTCTAAGCTCATAATTCATAATGTAAATGTTATTAATGACCTACTGACTTCACACAGATAAATTATGACATCATTTTTTTTATTTCAGCATATTATAGGAGTACAGATGTTTAGGTTACGTATGTTGCCCTTGCCCCCACCTCCCCCCCAAGTCCGAGTTTCAAATATGTCCATCCTTCGGGTGGTTCACATTGCACTCTTTGTGTATGCATATACCCATCCCCTCCTCCCTCCTTCCCCCTCCCCCCTCACCCTCTCCCCTGCCCAACATCCAATAGATGTTATTCTTGTATGTGCACTTATGTGTTGATCAGTTAATACCAATTTGATGGTGAGTACATGTGGTGCTATGACATCATTTTTAAAATTGGGTTTTGGTAATCTTCAAATAGTAATGTTTTAGTCCTAAAAATTTATTTTTTGAACATACTATTACAGCAATTTTCCAAAATTAAAAAGTAGAACTGTTAAGTCACTTAACATATAAGGAGGAGAGAAAAAGCCCACCAAATCAGCTATGGTTTAGCTCTTCCAGTGTTAAAATTAAATTAAGTATACACCAGGCAGTAGGTAAATGACTTGTGTGAGGGTACATTTTTTGAGTATATAAAAGGTTTTTTATTGCGATATTTACACAATATACATGATTAATTTTATCTTAAAATATATATATTTAAGGCTATTACCTATGATTAATAATAACTCATTTACTTCTCATAAATACAATAGTCTTTCAGATTATATTGGCTTTCTTAAAATGAAAAATCTAACTAGGCAAAAGTCCAGTTTAATTATGGAATAATAATTTTTTCTCACATATTATTTCTATAACTAAAGTTGTTTATTCTGATTGTTTTTTAAGGATTTTTAAAATCTCTTTAAAAAACTGTTTCCCATGAATCGTTTCTTTACATATGTTTATCACATATCACATAACAGTATAAATCGAAATGGTTTTCATTTAAGAGTTAAACATTAAAAATTAAATAGTCCTTAAGAACACAAACTATGATTTACTATATGTTGCTTGATAATATATGCCATTTTTAATCCATAATAAATAAAAATAATTTTTCTTTTTTTTTTACCTTCCTAGAAGTCTTTTTTTTTTCCTTTTTTTTTATTTCACAATATTATGGGGGTACAGATGTTTAGGTTACGCATGTTGCCCTTGCCTCCACTCCCTCTCCAAGTCCGAGTCTCAAGTGCGTCCGTCCCTCGGATGGTGCACATCGCACTCTTTGTGTGTGCATATACCCGTCCTCTCCTCCCCCCTCCCCCTTCCCCCCCGCCCGACATCCAATAGATGTTATTCTTATATGTGCACTTATGTGT